>CM074994.1:7606268-7616861 GCA_037576825.1 Pangasius krempfi | reverse complement strand
TTTATCCGGGCTTGGGACCGGCACAGAAGTCACTGGACTGTGACCCCCATGGCTAGATTGACCCCCATGGCTAGATTTGACCCCCATGGCTAGATTATAGTCTATATAGGATCTTATGGAATAATAAATCCATGTTTTTTTTTTATAGCTTGTTATATCAGAGATTGAACTGTTTTCCTTGTAATTCAAATAAATGAAGGTTGCTGACATTCAACACATTTTGATTTAATTTATGTAGCACTTTATAAAAATAAAAAAAAGTCATACATATTCATATTGATGTTAATTTTATGTAAATGGGTAGTGTCGATTCTAGGCCAAACACGGGCTGATCTCTTAAGTTTGAATATGAAGACAGCGTGGAAGAACCTTGCAACTTAGAACATCTAAGCGTCGACTTTATCTAGTTGCATTGTTTTGTTTATAAACATAATAAATGTCGCTCAATAATAACAGCTTATGGTAAAATGTGCTGTCCATTAAATATTTTCTTCTTTTTTGTACCAATTTTTTCGGCCAGACAAGTTGTTAATATGCAGGTAATTATTACGTTCAATATCTGACCAGAATGCAGACTGGACCTGCACTTGTGTTAATTTTGTAACAATTACATAAACTATGCCTATACACTCAGCTGCTTGTTTATAAATCCAATCATCTCTATAAATACCAGTTAAACAAATACACGTATTATCATTTCTGCTATTAGCATGGAGCCAACTCGTTCGCCAGCATGCTCTTGGGTTCATGCGTTAAAAATCTGTTTGTTTGTTTTTTCCCTCCCTTCCTGATAGGATTTTCTTGTTAACAATGTTTGCACCTCCATGAATGATGTTCTGTTTCTCCAATAAATTCCAGAGACAGTACTGGACAAATGGTACACGTTAGACATTGTACACAAGGCACACTAAAGCTGCTCTGGTGGCTCTTCGTGGCCAAATACCACTAAGACATTTTTCCTTTAATTTGTCACCCATCTGTATATATTTACAACCATCTTAAATGTGCCTGCGTTATTAAGCAGAGTGAAGGCCTACTTATCAACATCAAAAGGCTTTATTGAAAAATAATAAAGGGTCATTCTGTAGCAACAATGGAAGGATACACAATGAGAAATGTTCGCCAGAAAGTCTTTTTTTCTCAGCTATCAAGAGGAAAATTAAACAATGTGTGTCCCCAAGTAATTTGTTTTTTGTCTCAAATAGCTTAGAAATAATGGTGACCCTTTTATTCTCCAAGAAAATGTTTCAAAGGCTGTGGAGGACAGCCGATGGCTCATCCCTATTATTCTGACTGCTAGTCTCCTTCACCCAATTGAGTCTTTTCAGCGTTATTTATTTTTATCTTTTGTATCCCAATCACAAGAAGAAGCTGTTAATACAAAAAGGAATTTACACATTTCCAGAGGCAACAGGAAGAATATTCACAATGAACGACTATTACTTATGGCAAGGAATGGCCTTAATCATTAATCATTATTTATCTCTTGTCTTTCTGTGTTTCCCAGTCCTTGTAATGTAATGAATAATGTGGCTGTCACTCAGATGTCAGTGTCTTCTAATCCCATTGTCTCCATAGATCAACTGCATATGCCATGCAGAAAGAAAGACACGAGTCAGACAACACAAGCTGTGTTACGCAACTAAACAATGGAACGGATGAAGTAGACAAACAGAAAAAAATAAATATATAACATTCAAAACGAACTAACTTAAAGGGTACAGAAAACGTATATGGAAACAATACAGGAAAAAAAAAAGTTGAAGAAATTAATGATGTAAATAAAACAAGTAAATCATACCAAAATTTGCCATTTCTTTGTGGGGTTTTTTCTGTATTTATTACTAATTATTTGATGTATATAATACGTAGGTCAGGGCTGGGGGTGATGGTGGCATATGACATTTTGCTTTTGGCTGAAAAGCTGAAACGCTTGCTGCGTAGCTGCCACTTGTCTCCCCCTAGCTGAACTGCATAGTGACTACACACAGACTACAGCCACTTCATTCATGTGTTTATTTCCTATAGGGTGGTGGCAGTTATGTGTACATCATTTACTTCCTGAAGACAAGGATAATAGAAACGTTATATATGCTTACATGGATCTATATGAATTATAGAGGGTTTTGAAATTTTGTGGACAAGCACATGGCAGGAGCTTCTTACTAGAAGCCCTGTAGCAGTAGTGTTGTGTTTTTTATATATTAGCTATAAACGTGTATAAAGAAGCCTTAGCAGTGCTTTAGTGTTTTGGTGTAATATGTGCGTAATTGCATTTGTGTTTGTGTGTGTGTGTGTGTGTGTGTGTGTGTGTGTGTGTGTTCTCAAAGGCCCGACAGTGTTAGAGGTTTTTAACACCTTGCTCAAGCACCTCCGTATGAGTGTTGATTTCGAGCTGGGTGATGGTTCTCGAAGAAACTCTGGAACGAGCCTCTCTTCTGGTCGCGGCAAAGAGAACGAGGAGCGCGTGGTCCAGAATGCCATTATTCAGACTATTGGTAAGTTGACCTTCAACACCTCAAATTTGACTCCTGTCATGATCAATAGGTCAAACCACTGAACTAACGATCAATGACTAATTCATATGCAACACGGGGTTAGCTTTTTATTCATATCTCTTCAGGTGACCTTCTAATGAACTGAGGAATTATGTACCATATGCTTTTGAATGCTTTTTTTGTGTATATGCTTTGTGATTGTGTGCGCACAGGGTTCTTTGGAGGCAATCTACCAGATTATCAGCGTGCTGAGGTTATGATGTTCATTATGGGGAAAGTTCCAGTATATGGGACACCTTGTCATTCTTTGGACACTGTCAAAATTGGGTAAGAGATCCTGTGCCTGTGTCTGTACATCAGGTTTGTGTACATGTGCATGTCTCTGTGTGGGTCAGTTTTATGTGCATTTTCCTGTGCACATTATTTTTGTGTATACTGTGTGTGTGCATGTATGCCTGTGTCTGTAGTTGTGTGTGTGCGTATGCACTTGTGCCTATATGTATGCCTCTGTGGATGTCCACCTGTGTGTTTGTGCAGCAATTTTGAGTGTGTCTGTGACTGTGAATGTGCGTGTCTGTCTGTCTACTTACGGCAGTTTTGTCTGTGACTGTGTTTGTGAATGTCAGTTTTGTGTGTGTGTACACCTGTGTATATACCTGTGTGTATGTGTAGTTTTGTGTGCCTGTATGTGGCAGGTTTATCACACTCTTCACACTGAAAACGTAATGAAATCTGGTGCTAGTAGAGCTCCAAAATGAAACATCTGGGGTTCAGTTTTGTGTGTGCAGCACTAGGAATTGTAGCATTGTTCCTTTTTGTTTCTCTGTGTCTCACGCTCTGTCCCTCTCAGGCCCCAGGGTACTAAGAGGATTCAAACGATGCTCCTCAGTTCTCTCATTATGGTAAGTTGCTTTTCTGGTATCCACTCATACTATACACTTGTGTTATTAACACTGAGGCGTTCACTACACATCATGTCTGCCAGTGTATATTGGTCACGGTGCTGTATTGTAGGGGTGGTACGTTGTATCTTCAATCTGTTTTCATGTGTGCTTTCAGTGCGTGCATGTGTGTGTGCGAGCTTGTGTGCGTGCGTGTGTGTGCGCCCAAGTCTGAATTGGGAGGGTGGACAGGCCAAGCAGATGAGACACAGGTGTGGACTGTTGGCATTGCCTCTCTGACATTACAGCCACCCGCTCTGTGTGTGTGTGTGTGTGTGTGTGTGTGTGTGTGTGTGTGAGAGAGAGAGAAAGGGATCAGGAGAGAAAGCACACAGCTGCAGCTGGGTCTCGTAATGAATGGCAAAACGCTGTCAGTCAACCAATTAGGGCCACTGAATCGCTGGTTGTGTTTGCGTGCCTGAGATGGAGAGTGAGAAGGAAAAAAACAGACCTGTGCATTATTGTGTATTGGCCTAGAACTTATTTTCCAGGAGTTCCAGTTCTACTTTTGTGCTCATTTGCCAGGACCTTGGAGCTAGGGCCCTGATTTAGCCTTCCGTTGCCATGGACACAAAACGTGTTAATTGTTCTCTGGCAGAAAGATTGCATATTTGCATTTGCGTATTTCCCCATGATGATTAGTATGGAATGATTTAGCTTTCATTTCTGTATTGATACGTGATTATGTTTATGCCGTCACTTGTGCATTACTGAATGACTCATACCGAACATGACGAAAATTTCAATGTGAGCTACTATAGAATGAATAAGGTGATTTTGCGGAAAGGTAATATGACTTATCATCAAAAAAACAGCAATAAATACACTACAGAATAATTTATTTTAAAATTAATTTGTTTTTGGAGGGTTTTTTTTGATGACCATTGGTGTATATTTTACAGTGTACAGGTTCTCACAGCCCCAGACCTCTTTTTCCCCTCAAATAAGTGATTACGATGTCATGTTTTGTGTGTGTGTGTGTGTAGGTGACATCTGGTTTTAAGTGTAAAACAATGAGTGCAGGTTTGCCGGCTGCATTTCTGGAGCCCCTCTGCTCCATGTCTCTGATGGAAGACAGTGAGCTGCGGCAACTGGTCCTTGAGATCCTACACAACATCATTGATCGCCACGACAACAGGGCCAAACTCCGCGGCATCCGGTGTGTTTCTCAGTTCATTCACTCCGTGTGTGTGTGTGTGCGCGCACATATGTGCCTTTTTGCTTGAGAATGTATAGTAATCATTTCTTCTGTTCTCAGAATAATTCCTAATGTTGCAGCTCTGAAAATAAAGCGAGAGAAGATCTCCAAACAAGATGTCATTTTCATGAAAAAGGTAAGCCAACACACACACACACACACGCTGCTGCTATGGAAACATGAAGTTCTGAGAAAAGGTTCCAGAACTGAAAAATTCTTACATTATGCGTGATTGTTTAATGAAAGCCATGAAAAAGTGATAAAATTATATAGTGATAAAATGGAACAATGATAAAAAAGGTTATAACATATATTGTGAAATATAGAAAACAGGATGCTCTGGTTTTATTTGATTGAATATAGAGTACATATATGGAGTCCAAGACAATATACAAGTACATAAGCAACTAGCACAAAGCAACATTAATAAGTAGAGCAAATGACAAATGCAGTACTTAAAACTGTATATAAAATGGCTTTGTTTAAATTTTCCAGACCAGTGTTGTCCTTGTGTTACTGACTGTCCTTGATGTTAATGTGTGTTGTGACTGGGTAAGATCAGGACAGACACTGCTGGAGGAGACATTTTACAGTCTGATGGCCACCGACAAAAAGATTGCATAAATAACACTTCCTTGCACACCATGGTGGAATAGATCAGTAACTCCAGGATAATGGATTGGAGATGATGGGTAGCACTGAGCCTGATGGCTGCATCCTTTTTTTAGCCACTATTCAGGGCCGTATGAGATAGCGCTGGCCTACTTGTCTAGCTTGTTCGGGCACCTGGGATCTTCTGAGCTGTTACTGTTTCACTAGAATGCAGCTTTAAGGAATACATTTTCCACTAAAGAAATAGCCCAATAGCCTGCCTTACACAGTGAAATGCCAGAGACTTCTCAGCTTTCAGGTTGTACTTCCAGTCCAGTCTGGTTTCAGGTTTCTACCACCTCCACTTTCTGTCCCTGAAATGGTGAGCACGCTTTTATTTTTTTTTTTTTGGAGGTACAACACCAACTACTTTATCTTGATGAATTTCAATTGCAAGTTGTTCTAACTGTTTCACAATACAGGCCTCCAACCTTCTGTACTTTGTCTCATCTCCATTGCCATTGTGCATGACAATGGAGGATTCATCAGAAATTACAAACCCTGACTTGAAGGTGCATTTCAGGTCAGTTGAGGAAAGAATGAACAAGAAGCGAAATGTATAAATTCCTCGAGATGCCCCATTACTGATCACAGTCTCAGATGCATCTCACATACTGTTTGTTTTCTGTTAAATAAAAAAAAAGGAGTCATCCTTTTTTGGATGCCATCTTTTCCAGAGAAGAACAGGCTGTTAAACAGGAAAATCAGACTATTTTAAACTTCTGTGAGTGACTGGTAGGTCAGTGGAGCATATTGTATAGGTTCAGTGAAGGGGTGAGATGCTAGAGAACCCCATAGAGGAGAATGGCACTAGCCAATTTGTGTGGTCTGCTAAAGGATGACAAAGCAACAGAGATGTATGTCTCCAGTCCTGGCATATTTATACACTTAATGTCTGTTATGGCACACTTGCCAGATTGTAAAGCTGTTCTATCCTTAATAATCATCGTGCTAATTCCATCAGGTTCTTCTGCACTTCCTGTGTGGAGCTTTCCTATGTTTTCCCTCACCCAATCAGCTGAGATAGAGCTAGAGAAAAGTGGAGCTAACTGAATTAGTCGGAACTGCCAAATCTGTTAGAAACACATTTAGCTCATTAGCCCTGTCCCAGTTCTGCTATACTATCAGATTGCTAGTTTCACACTCCACTCCATACTGTTCCAAGTTCTTGGATCGTTACCTTCAGTATGAGCTAAAAACAGGAGATTCTGACCTTGAAATTTTTCATTTATGATATTGGCTATATTATTAAGGACAGTATTAAGTCCGGTGCCACTGTCAGTCAGTTTGTTATAACCACAATATGTCACTATAAAATGTAATACAGTAACAAACCCTATGAAATGCTTTTCTAGCATACAGTTAAATTCAAAATGAGTATGACAATAATGATTATAAAATTAAATAATCATTGTTAAGGGTTTTTTTTTTGCTTAGAAGAGATAAAATTATATTAAATTTATACTATAAATAGCTTAGAGGATATAAAATTATATTAAATAGCCCCTGAATGTATCCAGGGTGTATTCCTGGAATAGTTTCTGAGTCCACTGTGACCAAGATCATGATAAAGCGCTTACAGAAATTGAGTGAGTACAGTTGTGAACTGTTTGTTTAAAGTGCACTGTAACCATAGCAGATGAATGTTAGGTCAGCTCATCCTTCAAACCGTGGGCATGTTCTGTTCATTTTGAGAGAGGATGTTGTGAAAACATTGGCGTCGCCAGTTCGTATAACAGAATGTTTTTGGGGAATTGTGGGGAAATTGGAGAATCGTGGAGACAGGCAAACAGGCAGTAACCCAAGCTCAGGATTAAACCCAGGACCCTGAAGTTGTGCCATTTTGCCAGTAACAGTGACCATTCTTTACTTGCGCTAATGCCAAGATGGGTGTTTCTGTATCATCTTCCTTAGACAAGGTCAAACTGAAAAGTGAACATCCTTATATCCTTATATCTTGTCAATTTTTCTATCCTTATCTTGTTTACTACAGCCAGACCTCCTTATTTATCTATTGCTAAGAACCTACTATCCTGAAAGACTGTGAATTGTCTAAGGCTTCAGAAATTTTGGTCTCAATAATACTTCTGACCAAGCATAAACAAGGAGTTACACTGGCATACAGGTCCAAATTATTTATTTTGTGCAACAAATAGAAAAAAAGTCAGCGGGAAGAAAATGAAACTCAACTGTTTGTCTGTCTGTCTGCCTTCCTCCTGTCTCTGTCTGTGTAGCATGGGCAGCAGTTGTACAGACATATCTATCTGGGCTGTAAGGAGGAAGACAACATGCAGAAGAATTTTGAGCTTCTCTTCACTGCTCTTGCTCTGCTCACTATAGAGCTAGCTAATGAGGATGTGGTCATAGACCTTATACGCCTCTCCCTCGCTCTGCAGGTACACACACACACACACACACACACACACACACACACACACACACACACACACACACACACAGTAATCAGTTCATTACCTTGGTGTACTTAAATGATTTCCTGTCTATATTGGGTTATCTGTTTTGTAACTGCTTTTGTGACCATCTACAGGATATGGCTCTAGATAATGAGGAGAACATGCCGATGTTTATTCGCTGTGGTATCATGGCACTGATTGCAGCCTACCTAAACTTCCTCAGCCAAATGATTGCCAACCCTGCCTTCTGCCAGCATGTCAACAAGGTACATGCATACACACACACACACACACACACACACACACACACACAGCTGTACACATTCTTACTGTTTACTATACTAATTGGGGACTCCAGTTATACAGTAACAAAAAAGCCCTAAACTTAAGCTTAACCACTAGGAAAAAAAATGAGAGTGTTCTAAGAGTGTTGCAGAGACTGGACCGTTTTTTTCCATTTTTTTTTAGAAAAAAATATAATAAAAAATAAATCCATGACTTAGAGGGCAGTTATCGACCCCCAAAACCAATACTGCTAAATTTGTGCCATCAGCTAGGACCCAAGTTGGAGAGAAAAACGAGGCGCACAAATGCAGTGCTACCTGTGTGTTCATTTCCTTTCAACCATATGATGCAAGTGTTGGCTTTCCTGATGTCATTATCTTAACTGTATTCTTCTTGCACTTAAAGCAGCATAAAAATTTTTGTTATATACATTGCAAAACATTTATTCTGTGAATGATAGCTGACTTTGTGTGCATGCCTGCGTTTGTTAATGTTGACTCAATTTATTTAAAATGAAAAAAGAAAAACGAAAAATATCATAGTTTAAATATCACAGCATAAAACGTTTCTTCTTTTTATTTTATTTGTTTTCTGTATGTGTGTTTCTCTGTGGCACTAGGAAAATGCTTTAATGACCTTTTGTAGGTTCCCTTTAAAATGATGCTTGCATACCATAAATGGTTATTTGTATGAATTTTATGTGTAAGAAACCATTCAGAACATTTTCTATGAAGTGTTGAGAAATGAGGGCCCTCGCCACTGAGAACAATTATTAAGAATTAAGAAAATTTCAAAGGGTAAAAAATATTTTCTTTTTTCCTTATAATTTAAAACTTTTGTAGGGATTATAATAGTTTTGGCTCGTCCCTGGATGACTAGATAATTAGGCCGTGATGCTCTCACTGCCGCGGCCCGCGTTCAATTCCTGGCCAGGGAACCAACCCCTGCCACAGGAGTGCTCTCACACGGTGCTCTCCCAGTGCCAGTTCCAAGCCTGGGTAAAACCGGGGAGGGTCTGTGTCAGAAAGGGCGTAAAAACTGTGCCAAATCAAATATACAGACCAGTGATCCACTGTGGCAACCCCTAACGTTTTGCCTTATTTTTGAAGGAATCTTAAAAAAAAAAGTAGTTCGCATGAGAATGCTTTTATTAATCATTTCTCTAGTTTTACTGGGCATTTTGAATCATTGTGTATAATGTTTATGCCCATTCTCTTGAGGGGTGCCAATCATTTTGAAGTTGACTGTACCAGCTGACTTCTCCTCTCCTTGTAGGTTATTGAGTTGAGGAATATGGATGCTCCCTACTTGCTACCTGAACATGTGTTTCGAGAGAAATGTGTGTAAGTATGCATTAGGGATGTACTAGAAAATGTATTTGCGTGTTTTTTTTTTGTTTTCTTGTCTTTTGTTTTCCAAAAAGCGTTGCCAGAAAGGTTTTCTGGGCAAAAGTTTTTGGTTGTGACTAACATTGGGACAAAAAAGTCACACAAGCTGGGGTTTTTACTTTTATGCAGGCAAGCAGAGATATGGGGATTGTGGTCATGAGTGAGCTGTCAGATATGAAGCTTGGAGGAGAAAGAGCACATTCATTAATGTGAACTTGAGTTACTGCGCGATGCACAGTCCAATCAGAGCCATGCTGGTTTAAATTGTTTAAAATGTTGTGGGCATCAGTGGTGTAGTCAGGGCCATACACACATCTACGCCGTATGCTTACTTTTCCCCTAGGACTGTTGGCGTATAACAACTTCTAAGGATCAGTAATAGCGTAGACCCTCGGTATACCCACTTGTTTTGCTGCTTCAAAAGTCCCTAATCTACTCTTTTGTTAGCTTCCCCTTTACCTGTATTGTTTTCTATTTTTTTATTTTATTTTGTGAAACTCGTGATTCTTTGTTGTAATTGGTGCATTTTTGTTTGAACTGCACCCTTCCCCGCCCATCAGTCACTGCCGTTATCGCCTGAAGACATTGTCCCACTTAAGCAGTCAGGTAAAATGAATTGCGCAAATGAATTGCGATTTATTTATATATCAGTCGCAACTTTTAGTGCTGGCTTAACAAAAATCATAACATGACAGGCGATGAAATGAAACGATTCAGAAAAGCACTTCATTTTATAGGCCTTCTCTTGGAAGGCTGACGAGTTGGAATCCTCTGGTGGCTGTTTTAGCAAAGCATTTTCTCTGTATCCCCCTTACAGCTGTTTTGTCATGCCCTTTATTAATTTTACTCTCCATTTAAATTACAGTATTTTTTTATTTTATTGGCTTATCTTTTTCTTAACAAGTAATAAGTAGTTAAATATTCACACTGAGATTTCACTTTTATTACATTTGAACAGTAAAACTATTTCAGAATTTGTATTGAGCAGTAACAATCTTGATGTAATATGTGAAAACGATATGATGCTTTGTACTATATTGTGATGTGTTGTAATACCTACAGTATATGAGGTAGTCAACAATACCCATATATATATATATATGTGTGTGTGTGTGTGTGTGTATATATATATCCTTTCAGCTTTAGGAATTACAGCCATTTTAAGCAAATTACCTCCATTTTCAGGGGCTCAAAGGTATTTGGACAATTGACTGACAA
>CM074994.1:7563422-7582062 GCA_037576825.1 Pangasius krempfi | reverse complement strand
CCGTGTGGAGATAAACTTAATGAGGAGTGCAGGAGACTCCGGCAGGACTAGCTATAACAGCATAACTAAAAGGAGAACTTAGAACCATTGCCAAAGAGCTGCAATGGTTCTAAGCTTGTGCTTCAGTTTGTCCACAATCAAATTGGACACTGGATTCCTTGTGCAAACTCATAAAAAAATGAAGATTATTCATGAATGCATTACCTGTAGCGGGTTTCAGGTTTAGGTTTCAGGTGAACAAAAATGGATGACCTACTAATTGACAGGCTCACACCTGACTTCCCACCATTTACACACCATTGATTGCTACTAGTCAATAGAGACAAAGCATGGGTACGGCCTCATGGAGTAATTTTCACATCTCATGAGTTGAGCTGTTGACATGGAAATGGTTAATTTACTCAGTAGTGATTCTTGCACAGTTGAATTCAGACTATATAAAGACTAAATAAAGGCATTCATACAATGTGTGAGGTGAAGGCCTTTCTTAGTAGCTGTCTGGTGATGACTGCATAAATGATTGGATTGATCTGGATACATTAATACCCAATAAATTGCTACAACAAAGAGTACAGCCTGGCATGTCAGTCTATAATATGGCACCATGCACACATACATTCATACCTAGGGGAAATTTAGCACCAACAATCCACATGCCTTGGAAGATGGGAGGAATGCAGAGAACCCAGAAAAAACCCATAAAGACTGTAACCAGAGATCAGGCCATGCTCAAACCATGGACTCTGGAGCTGTGAGGCATCAACGTTATTTGCCGTACCACTATACCACAAAGATACAGCATGATGTTCTCAAAAGCTATTCATATTTCTGAATATACATATTTCTTTTCTTCTTTGACCTGATTTCCAATGGTATTGGTTGAAATGGACCCCCTTCTTTCCTAGCATTTTGCCTGTTGAAAGTCCAGTTTGATCAGTTTTAGAAGCTATTGCTCATTGACAGTATTCTTTTATGATTACGTATCTACTTGTGTGTTACCTTATCATTTTATCATCAATGGGTGTACTGTCCTGTAGACCCATGTATAGCCCCACATATTATATTATATTATACAGTATATGACTACATTTTGATGAACTATTCTGAAATAGTAATATTATTACTTTTCCTTTACTCATCTATCTGATCATATTACAGGACATGTTACAGCTGTGGTGTTTCCCTTGCAGAAAAAACAGGAGTATATGTCACACACCTTTTAGAGAATTAACATACTAGACAAAACATACCAAGCCATGTGAGGTTTAATACTGAAATACTGAAGACCATTCCGACCATATTCTTGATATTCTTATTTAAGACCAGGCTGCATCATGGTTAGATTAAATAGAGTTTGGTTTTTTTGTTTGTTTGTTTGTTTTTAAATTAACTTTCTCTGTCTTAAAATATCTCCACCAGAGATAGACATTTTTGAACAACATCTGGATTTTCTAGAACCTGTCTAACACAAGTTACACAACTGACACTACCCATTGTATAACTGCTATACCCTCTATGTGTCAGGTGTTTTTATAGCAGAGCAAAACTAAAAATGTGAAAAAGTAAATAGTAGCAGCTGTGAAGACTGAAAACCACTAAAGTGCTAAAGTACCGATTACAGATGATGTGAAGAGAAATGTGTCTTTCTTACCTGAGATGCTCACACCTGCAGCAAACACAGATGAAGTCAAGAAATAAGTGAAGACCTAATCTCACAGCACAAGTACGTATGTGTGTGTTTGAAGGTGGGTCATAATACAAAGGGGTATTTAGGGCAACTGCAGAGGTCAAAGGGCAGGGCAATTGCCATGGTAACAGGGCTAGTGCAGCTACCTGCACACATCAAGAGATTGTGTATCAAGTCACACAACTGCTCTGTCTTGTGAGATAGATTTTTGTGATTGTGCACTTACTTTCAGTCATGACTTAATTAATAATTTGTTTACACTGTCTCACACACACAGACACACACACACACACACACACACACACACACACACACACACACACACCCTGAGAGCATGAGCAAAAGGCTATTTTGATGTGTCAGTCTTGTGTGTCTGTGTGCTTGCTTGTGTGTTTGGTTTTGTGTGTGTGCATTCACAGGAAGTAGGGTCGGTAGGGTGTGTAGGCTGATAATGGCTCTTTGTGTTCATCAGGCTGCACACTCACAGCAGTGAACAAGAACACACAGACACATTTTCCCATACCCAACCACAGAACAAAAGTTACACTTCCGGATACTGCTTACTCTTTGTGGTTTTTTTTTTTTCCCTCAGAAGCTCTCGTGCCTCTGATCTGCTCTGTTATGCCTGGGGTTATTTAGTAAAGTGTGTTCTTCCTCTGAAAGGTAATCACCACTTTGTCATGATTAGGAGGGTAATGGTATGACAAATTCCTAGTAGCAAAACAACCCAGTATCACCATTTTCAATTATGTGAATTACTTGCATCTTTCAAAAAGTTAAACATTTTCAAGAAAGCTTTCAGATATTTACTGGCAAAACAAACTGTTAACTTTTTATCAGGATCACTCCTGTCTTCAGCCACATGCCAAAAAATGGCAGTTGTTTTAAGAAGACAGATCTCACTTATCTGCAACATCACATGTTTTGCTCTCATTTCAGACAGAAGAGGGTCATTATTTAATGCTTCCAGAGCTTATAGTACAGTGGGTTTTTTTTGTTTTGTTTTTTTAACAGGTTTCAACAATGGCATGTGAGCCAATCAAATTTATCTCAACTCATAGTGATTTTTAGTTAACTGTATGTGCCACTGGATTGGTGAAACAACTCACACTCTCCAGTGTATCATATGCTTTACAAACCAACTTATCAGATCTTCTATAGTTGAGTTGTATGCAGCATAGCTTTATATGCTTCATCAGCTGTACTACTAATGAGTTGACTGGTCTCTCTACTGCAGACAGTAATCTCAAGCCTTGGGTTTCTGTCAGTATGCCTGCTTTTTTGTCAAGTTGCAGGCTCTACATGAACTTAAATACACATAATAGGTCATCAGTGAAATCAGTACATTGCAGAATAACCCAGCCACTCACAATGGGTGGATGTACCATGAAATAGATTAGGCAAATGTCTAGTTATGTTGGGCGGACGATCCAACATTTATTTTACCAAGGCAGCCTTAACACTACCCTGTAGCACTTGCGTGCTGCAGTGTTGAGCTACATACACTCTCTGCCAAAGTGGGCTTCAAGTTCAGAGAATGAGTCTTCTGCCCACCTTTGTTCCTGCTACTGCAACACAGCAAAAGAGTTTGTTTATGTTCCTTGTGGGCTCCAGAGGACATGGAGCACCAGAATAAGCTGATGAATAGAATTATGCAGCTAAGATAGCTTATTCCCTAATGAGCAAGACAGGGGCATGACATGAAGAAGGAATCTTGAGAGGTACTAGACTCCAAAGGGAACCCACTTTGTAACACTGAATAGTGTGATGGTGTGATGTCATTACTCTTCCACAGTTGTATACTACTGATTGAGTTGAAATGATGTTCATTATGAGCATCATAGTCTTATGATTAAAGAAAAGTTTTTAGCTTTAAGTCCCCAGTATCCAAATGAAATAATCATCTGAAGAATGGGTGAGACTCAAGCGTAAATATTTTTAGCTAACATGCACTACCGGAGCAGGAGTCCCTCCAAAATTTCCCTCCGTTCATCCCTCTTTCTTACCATCTTATCAGGTACTCCCTTAACTGATCGCAATATACCACATCTCCTGCAGTCCAACCAACTAGTGGGCCTGTGGTTACATACCATTAATATGCAGCTCTGTGGCTGGTGTTTTTTTTTGTTTTTTTTTTAAATGGGCCACTCATTCTTTAAAGATATACTGAGTGGTTAACCAAACTGTGTGAGACTCGAGCTCATGCAGCCAGTGTCTGAGCTTACAGCCCCAGCATTAATTCTAAGATTGCAGTGTCTTGTTTAGAAATCCCCTGCACTGACTGCATGGATGCTGATGCAGGTTTAGTGTACTCAGCTGGCAGATTTAGATCCTTTTAGTGTATTTTTCCATATAATGAGCTATCACTTGAGCCACCATATTCTAGTATGGTCTCAGCAACTTCCAAAAATGGGTCTAGACTGATTGTAGGCACCACTGGCAGGAGCTAAACTAGCTATGATAATATGACTTTATACTCTTTACACTGTTGGCTTTATTGTATTCAACTGTGGAATGTAATTTTATAATCCTACTATCTGGTGAGACCCAGAAGAGGATGGACTCCTTTTTGAGTCTGGTACCACTCAATGTTTCTTCTTAATATCATCTCAGGCATCCTCATTGCCCAGCCCCTACCATTACACTCTACAGTATGAAGAACATCCCCTCATGGGCATTACTTAGAGACATGCCACTCATGGAGGTCTGCACTACTGCTTCCTCAGTCACAAAGTGTCATAGTTACGAATAACAAGGACCCCTGGTGACACTTACTGCCCCTAGTGGTTAAAATGCTACTTATGTATGTAACCTTAGTTCTGTGAACTACAACCACCAGGGCTCCTTGTTCCCTTCTCGAAACCATGACAATTTGTGACTTTGAAGAAAGGTTTTGTTATATCTGCACAGGGAGTTATCCAGGTGAGTCTCTCTTACCCCAATGAACATCTGGGATTCATAGAACCACAGTTAAATATATAGCTATTGTTTTGATAAGACAATAGATTCAGTAATATTAGCAAACCAGGGTAAGTGTAACAAGTTTAAATGGGGGTAAAGTTATACCACAGACCTGACAAGAGACCAGCCTAGCTAGCTAATGTTTGCAAGCAGGTTACATAATAGCCTACTAGTTTAAATAGGTTATTCCATTCTGTGAACTTTGGTTGGCATTAACTATAATTTGTAATTACAAATCAAAACCAACTACATATTCAGTCTAAGCAAACACACAATATTATAATAATTAGTTATCAAAGTTGGCTAGCTAGTTACTCAGAAAAGCTGAATAGAAATTACTGCTTTAATGAACACATTAAAATTTATTTAACAAGTATATTAGACAATAAATGACTTATAAAAGCAGTATAACTGTAAAACTGCAGTGGTGATTTTAATGGTTATATACTGCTACCAATATGTAGTCCTGCAAAAATACAGTTTTGCACACTGTTTTCTCTCTCTCTCTCCCTCCCTCTCTCTCTCGCTCTCATTTTCTCTTCCTTTCAGAGGTGAAAGAGTTCAGGGATTTGGTCTGTTGCTCGGTAACAGTCTTGCAGGAACATCATGCTCTTCTCACATTTTAACACACATCTTCGCCAGGCACTTCTGCTTCAGACCTGTGCAAGTATGAAAGAGAGAGATTAATTAGATTAAATTCATTATTTAAAATGTTTTTTAAACCTGATTGAAGGTTCCTGTGTTTAACACTGTATTATCTCATCCTGAAAACACATAATGACAATCATGTTCAGTTGTATTGAGTTACAGTTCACACACACACACACACACACACACACACACACACACACACACACACACACAGCATCTAAACTGACCTTAGACATCATTAGTCATGCCTGGTGTTGTTTAATGAGAAATTCTCTCTCAGACACACACACACACACTATGTTCCTACACGTCTTACAAAACTGAAATGCACTGATGAAGTATTCTTAATACTCTGGTTTGTCTTCTTAATATTCAAAGAAATTGATTCAAGGAGAGGGCAAAAAAAAAAAGGCTTAATTACCTTTGCCTCATAATCTGTAGCACTGCAGCAGGTATTTGCTACACTGTAATGGCCAAACTATTGCAGATTTCTGTCCACTATGATTACCCTTTGTTTGTGATACTGTGCCTGTGTTTTTGGTATCTAGACTAGTAGATTTTATTCAGACAGTAAATCTTTTCTTTGTAATGGATGTTTTGAAAAACATTAGCTATGTGAAAATGTGTCACTTCTTTATGCAGTTTTTTATGCACTTCTTTAAGCTGTGTGTTTGTAGATATGGCTTATCATAAAGCACTCATAGAGCACTTCAGCGGTTTTGAGCCTGCAGGGGTTTGCAAAATTTAGACAGTCCTTTAAAAGAGATGATAATGTACACAAATGTGATGGCTCCCTTACAGACTGCCACATGGCTCTTTTTTGTATGAACATATCTATGTCTTGAAACTCTGCTTCCCTTGATAAACTGCTTTTGCATTTTGAATAGAAGCTTTTTATTTGTATGAACTTTTTATGTTACAGCATTGCATGTTAAAAGCTAATTTGGATAATCAAAAGTATGGTATATAAAGTATACCAAGAGTTTTACGAAATGTAATTAGAAAACAAAAACAAGAGAAAAATAGTTTGAAAGAATTTTGTTTTGATTTGTTTTGTTTTATGTTGAGACGAATGGGCAAAAACATATTATATCATAACTGAGAGAATATAAAAGCTTTTCAAAGCATATGAAAGAGATTGGCGGCAGCTATACAGGCAAAGGGTGGGCTTTAACATTATTAACTATATCACATTCAGAATGCGATGCAAAGTTTTAAACAGACACCATTTAAATTTTTTTTCCACAACATTTTAACATACACTCCCCATGCACTTTAATAGGAACACCTGTACACCTGCTCATTATCTGGCAGCAGCATAATGCATAAAATCATGCATTTATAGGTCAGAAGCTATAGTTAATGTTCACATCATACATCAGAATGGGGGAAAATGTGATCTTTGTGACTTTAACTGTGGCATGGTTGTTGGTGCCAGACAGGCTGGTATTTCAGAAACTGCTGATCTCCTGGGATTTTCACACACACAAACTCTCTAGAGTTTACACAGAATGGTGTGAAAAACAAAGAACATTGAATGAGTGATAGTTCTGTGGGTGGAAACGCCTTGTTGATAAGAGAGGTCAGAGGAAAATGGCCAGATTGGTTTGAGCTGCCAGGAAGGGTATAGTAATTCATATAATCACTCTTTATAAGCATCTCAGCATGCGAACAACAAACCTTGTGGTGGATGGGCTACAACAGCAGACGACCACTGGTTCCACCACAGGTTCCATTCCTGTCAGCCAAGAACAAGAATCTGAGGCACATCTAATAGCACAAAATTAGAAGAAAAAAAAATCACCTGGTCTTTTTCCAGTCTTCAACTGTCCAGTTTGGATGAGCCTGTGCAGGTGTACAGATAAATACTGTCCTAATAAAGTGGAGGGTGAGTGTATATTTCACTATATGGGTTTTCTCTGAAATAAAAACACTCTAAATTAAAACTATAAGTCACTAAAGTATCTTGTTCTTTTGTGGGACAGCAGTGAGATTTTAGTTTTCTTAAATTTCAGCCTTCCTGAATCTTTGGGTGTTTTCAGGTGTTCCGTCTGCTGTTCTTTCATTTCATGCTGCCATTAGTTTGATTTTTGATTTTGTTTGAATCTTTTTTTTAGCACTTACTCTTGGAGAAGGTGACTCTTTTCACACGATTGCAGACCTCCACTGTGTGCTTTTCATACCAAAAATGACTGTCTATGCAGTACCTATGCAGAAAGAGAGAGAACTTATCAACATTCTCAGGTGTACAGTATAAATTGTTTGTGTTTGTGGCTGTACCTTTGAGGCTGTATGAATGTATGATACTTCTGTGGAGAGGTTTTGCAGTGTGCTTTGTGCAAGTGTATGTGTGTGAGGTATATGTACGTTACCTCTGCAGACTAGTTTTCTGGCTTAAACCTCTGCAAAGGCACAGGGAGAAAAACTTGCACAGCTCAAACACACATGGCTGCAGCTTTATTGTGCTGATTGTCGGACTGTTTGCACTCAGGGCCTCATCCAGAGTTTCTTTCTGGTCCTTTCTCTGACTTCCTCTATAGAAAAGCTCAGATCGCCATGGACAACCTGTCAGAACAGCACAGAATCTACCATAGCAACAGAAATGTCAACCTTGTGCATATATTTAATCTCTTATTCTTGGCACGGACAAGGACATCAACAGTATAAAACAGAATTTTTCAACATTCCTCATGCAGAGCTTCCACATTTTTGTGCAGTTTACCTCCAACCTTGTTTTTAATGTCATTGCTTCCTTTGGTTCCAGACTTGGGGATAGCCCCAAGACTTGGGCAATTCCCAAAAGCTTTTCTGTCTATGTATGTCTTTGACTTCCTGTTTCAGGGGATAATCTCACCTACATATTGTAGAGACATGCAGTTCCAAGAGCTGCAGCTGCAAACATAAAGTTTCCAAGATGCTGTGTGCTCATCCCAAACACTTGATTCCTTTAAAAATATTTACTTCTTCTATCTGATGTCACCCTGAATAGGATGTGTTCTGGCTCCTTGTGTCTCAGGGAGGTTTCCCTTGCTACTGTCACCTCTGGCTTGCTCAACAAGTATCTAGACCTATATCTGGATTTCTGTAAAGCTGCTTTGTAAAAATGTCTATTCTTAAAAGTGCTGCCATAAAATTGAATTGAATTGAATTAAACTAAACATCATAGCTGCCTATTTTATAATGAATACTGCATGTTTTGACCCAAATATCCATGGAAAACCAACAATGTGATGACCCCTGCTTTTAGCACTGTGGTTTAACTAGAAGAGGCCTTGCTTGTAACTAGAAGAGGCTTCTAATTCCAGGACTGTAAGAGAGAGGCTTTGTCCTTGAGCAAGACCCTTAAAAATGGGATTGAACTCTTCATTATTCCACCAGAAACAAGGTTAGTGACTGTGTGTGAACCTGCTGAATTTAAGTCATGCCAGTGGAAATAGAATCATTTTGCTTCAGAAGTCGTTTTTACTGTTATTTTTTAGTGTATGTTTAGAAAAGCTATGAAGTGCTTGTGCCCCCTTGTGGGCTTTTATAAAAATATTCATCAGGGGCTTCTCTCTTTATTTAGCTCTCTATTGCTCATTCTTGATCACACAGATATACAGATACAAACAAGCAACTACGTTGTGACAGAAAGAGAAAGAGAGAAAGAGATTGCATTTTTAATGTGCTTTTACACTTTTCTGACCCTGCCACTTAAACTTCTCTCCAGGGGTACTGACAGCGTTGCCGTGGGTACTATCACTACCACCATCCTGTCTGCACTCAAATCAGAGCAGCACTATGAAAGCAATCACATTCACCCCACCTGGGCACCACTGAACTGTCACAGTTGTTGCTTTGAATTGGAGACCAAAGGCCAGTTCCATACATACAGTATAATTCAGCTGAGCTGGTACATGAGGTCTTACTGAGAAAAGCTAAAACTGATTTTTGTCTACCAATAATTAACTAGGTTTGTTTTAGTTGCAAATTACACTCAGAGTTCAGGTCAGGTTCGGGAGTTCGGATCTATGAGTGATACAGATATTTAGTTATACTACTAATTTGTTGAATGTCCAAAATATATACAACTATGCCTGGTGCAGTATTGACCTGTCCCAGATGGTACTCTTCTGGTCCTCGTTTGTGCATGACTGCAATTTCTACAAGGCCATAGGGTGTCCCATTTCTCCATTTGGGGGACAAAAACAGATGGTCTCTGGTGCTCATGGGTGCTGTACTTAATGTGTTATTTAAGACTGGTCTCTGACCACACGCCTCCTGCAACTATTAGCAAGGGCCAGTCACAGGATAGATTTTTTAAAATACCTATGAAATGGCCTGAGACCCATAATTTGATTTTGTATGTTGACATATTTCCTGAAACAGGAAGTTAATTTGATGGTTTTGTTAAAATTCTTGACTGATTTACACAACAGCCAATAGCCATCAAGACACACTGCACCTCCATTGAATAATAAACTTGACAATTGCTGAGCAAACTAGTGAAAGAACAGTGAAAGGTTTAACAAAGGCCTTTTTTCAACTATAGAGGATTTCAAACCATCCATGGCTGTTGAATTTAATGAAGGCAATATCCTAGACGATAAGATGCCCTGTGTTTTTGGAGTTATGTGTTTGAGCTGAGGTCAACCTTCAGCCGTGATGGGTGACAGTCATCACGAAAACATATCAGACCTCTGAGTGGTAGATAAATTGATATTCCTTACTCTTACACTGTCTAGAGAGTATATAAAGACAGAATCACATTCTTCATCAGTCTTAGCAACACATTACGGTATTGAACAGCCCCAAGTTGGTAAAGCACTTCTTTGAAAATGTGTCTGTCACATAACCATGAACTTGCTCAAAAAGAATAAACACCAACCTTATTTTCTCAACCAAAGGATAATTGGAAAAAGTAACAGTGGGCAGGAAGATGCACAGCCAAAAATGCACCATGTTTGATAGTAACCAGCTGCTAGTGTAGAGCAAGACCTGCTCTTGGGGGCAGGACAGAAAGCTACAAACACAAGACTAATACAGGATGACTCATCAGAAAATCTGACAAACTATAAAATGAAAACAAGAATATGTGCAAAACTATTTTTTTTCTAGGTATACTATTGCTTTACTATTGCACTATGGGACAGGTATAAACAGTGTTGCAATACTGTGTTGCAATTTTGATTTCAGTGGCACTTTAAAAGCAGAGAGAAACAAGGCGGATGTAGCAATATCAAAACCTACAACTGAAAAAACATATTCAAATAAAGTGTCTTTCATCATTAAGTTTTTGTTATTAACAAAATTGGGCAGCATTAAGGTTATGACTTATGTATGACTGATTGCTACTTTCATCTATAGATCATCACATCATTGGAAATATTTGCTACTGCATACCTTATTTTGACATGCATCATTTGCATTTGTCTGTGTGAGCTTTCCGTTTTGTTGAACTGATAAAGTGACTGTAGACCACATTCAATTCCAAGTGGAAAACAGCAAAATCTTAAATTTCATTGTTCAACGCATCCAAAGAAGGAACAGACTGACACTGACTTCATGAATTCTCCACCCATATTGCTGAAAGGTAAGACACTGTGAAAGCAGTGCTCTATAAACAACAATAGACAACATCCTGAAAGGTTCTAAGGACTGTCCCAAATGCTCTCTATTACACCCTCATGCCACTGAGTACTTGCACACCTCAGTGAATTCATACAAGTCGTGTACCTGGAGGAGGAACACATGCTAGGATCTTAGGACACCATTTGGGACAGGGCCTATAATAAATCAAATATGCTTGCCTGGTTTGTCAATGTGAGGGGTTCTGCTTGTAGCTGGACTGGATTTTGTTGCAGCAGTTTTCATAGGAATTGTTGCCGATGTTTCTGTTGCTGTATCAGCCATTGTTGGAACTGCTGAAGATGTTGTTGTTATGGAAACAGTGGGGTGTGCAGGTTCGGTGGTAGCTGTGGCTGGTTGTTCAGGTGAAACTGCAGTGCTTCTGGCTGGAGATGTTTGAGGTGATGTTGGAACAGTGTCTGATGTTGAGATGAGAACACTAACAGGCACTGTTATCATGGGAAATGTTGTAAGTGTAGTACTAGTAGTATTCAACCCAGCTGTCACTGACACAGCAGAAAGTACAGCTGTCATGTGACCAGGTGTAGTTTCAGTGGTGGTGGTTGCTGATGGAGAAGTCACAGAAACAGCAGGGTGCATGGTAGAGGATGATGGGAAATCTGCTGATATGGCTGAGAATTTAGAGAACACTCAAACCTTAGCATTAGTCCCTTTTGTCTTTAGTGGCACTGCTACACTGACCTAGAAACCTAATCTGACATAAATTATAGGAATTGTCAAATGAGTAAAAGCATTTTGATTAAATTTCAAATTAATTAAAAGAAAAGCTTTGAATGCATGCCTTTTATTAACCGTGAATATTCATGCATATTCATGATGGGGTCAATAGGGTGCATTTCTGAGAGCCCAAGATAAACAGACAGATAGAGGCAGTGACAAAGACAGAGGAATTTGCCTGTATATGTTTGAAATAAACAGTCAAACATACAAATGTGTTTAAGACAGAACAGGGACAGAAACCACTATGGATGTATAGCTCAAACTAAAAATCATAAATAAATGATCAATAAAATAATGATAAATAAAACTAAATAAATGAGCTGTATAAATGCAAATAAACACATTTTGCAAAACACACACAAAAATGAAGGGATTATTACTAATGTGCACTTGTGTATAATGAGGTGTAATGACAGTTGGTGGCCACTTTATTAGGTATACCTTCTTTGTGCCAACACTCGTTAGTTGATTTATTAGATAAACCTAACATATTGGTGCATTTTGAATGTATACAATAACTGACTGTAGCCCATTTGTTGCTAGCCCCCTCCACCCCATCCATCAGTGGAAAGGAACCGGAAAGAACTGGAAAGGGATAAGACCACTAGATATTATATGGCTGGTTGAGCATTCTAAGTACAGTAGTAACATTTACATGGTAGTGTGTGTGTGTGTGTATGTGTGTGTGTGCGCGCGCATGTATGTGTGTGTCTACCTTTGTACCTGTGTGTGTGTGCTCTACAATGGTCTGGTTGAACAGTGGAGGAACAGAATCCCACAGCTCGTTCTGTTCTCTGTCTAAACACACACCCACAGAGATAGATAGATAGATAGATAGATAGATAGAGAGAGAGAGAGAGAGAGAGAGAGAGAGAGAGAGAGATGATAATGTCCCATACTGAACTGTACACTGATCTTTAGACCTATGCACAGAACTGGATGTGTATTGAATGTGTGGGTATTTGTGTGGGTGGTATAGCTGACCTGTTTTTCCAGCCATTACACAGATGTAGATACAGTCTGAGCTCTTCATCTGGCTAACTGCATCAACAACAGGAAAGGCTCAATGCAAGCACAGTAAATAAAATAAAGCCACAAGAGGTGAACTGCTGGGTCCAAGCAAATATCGCCTCCAGTGACAAGTTCTTGAAAAGTTACATAGAAAAATAAAGAGACCATAGAAAATACTTATCAAGTTCTGTGATGAATGTTCAATTCTAATAATGTAAAACGTCTGCTTAAAGCTGATTGGCTGATGGCAACCACGTTTTTTGAAGTAACCCAGTAATTATTAAAAATCCTCTTAAAAATCCCCAGATTACATAGCATAGTAATGTAGTACACCAAATTTCAGCTTGATCTGAGTGATGGTTCCTGAGAAATAGCTGTTTGAAGTTAACTCTGCTCCCTATCCCTGACTGAACATAAAGCAACATAAATACAAAGCGTTTCCTTTACATTTGCTGGAAACTGATTACTAACAAGTGTGTGTGTGTGTGTGTGTGTGTGTGTGTGTGTGTGTGTGTGTGTGTGTGTGTGTGTGTGTGTGCGTGCATGTGTGTGTATGTGTGTATGTGTTCTACCTTACCTGAGAGAATAGAGCTAGATTTAAACAGCTCCTGCAGGTAGCTAGTTGAGTTCCCCATCACATCCAGCAATATGGCTGTAAAATCTAATCAGACACACACAGACACACACACACAGATGTAAAAGCAGCCCAGTCATATCAAGCAAATTGTATAATGGATCTTAATATGATATAGTGTGTTTCATAACAGTATTAACCTGTGAGGTCATTGGTTTTGTTTGTCACACAGTAGCAGTATCTCAGGGGAAACATACCGGTCTCAGTGTCCTGAAAACTAGAGACTACACACACACACACACACACACACACACACACACACACACACACACACACACACACACACAGAATCAAACATGTCATGCAATAACTACACGAAAGCCTGTTCCTATTTCACCTCAGGATGAATACAAGCAGTCAGAGATGATTGCATTTACTGTTGTAGACCAGCAGGGTGATTTTGTGCAGTGCAAGAGAGCTGTGTGATGTCACACTCAGAACAGAGAGCAAATGCTCAGAACCTGCAAGAACACACACACACACACACACACACACACACACACACACACATATATATATATATATATATATATATATATATAACTGTTTGTTACTAAGAGAATATCAATGTTACTGATGTCTCCAAACTATCAGTTAATGCTTGTTGTTGGACTGCCTTGGAATGTTAGCATTTTTGCTCATTTTCCACCTTCTTGGTAACGAGAGCAACATAACAACAATGTTGGCTGACAAAAATTATCTATGACAAAACAATGATCTATGACAATATGGTTTGGTATTAGCCTATAGATATAGTGCTCATGCTGTGTGTCTGTGTGTGTGTTTATGTTTGCATAAATGTACAGTAATGTTGTGCTATTTTGGGCCTTTATACACTATATGGCCAAAAGTATGTGGATACCTAACCGTCACACACATACATGGTTCTTCCCCAAACTGTTGCCACAAAATTTGAAGCAAACAGTTGTCTACAATGTCTCTGTATGCTGTAGCATTACAATTTCCCTTCACTGGAACTAAGAGGCCCAAACATGTTCCAGCATGACAATGCCCCTGTGCACAATGCGAGGTCCATAAAGACATGGTTTGCCAAAGTTGGAGTAGAAGTAGAAGAACTCAAGTGACCTGCACAGAGCAATAAGGATCACCTTTGGGATGAACTGGAACACTGACTGTGCATCAGGCCTCCTCACCCAACATCAGTTTGATCTGACTTATGGGTCCTCAGAAACAGCTATTTGAACTCTGCTCCCTATTCACGACCATGCCCTGAAGCTTGCAGACCTTCTCAGAACCATATACTAAACACGTTTTTTAGGTTTTGTGTGAATACATGCAACCAGTCCTGGCTTACAGCTATTTGAGTAAACCAAGCTCCAGCAGCAGCCACACTGTTTCCTGAAATTTCACTGTACACCTCATTTTACAAGAGATATGTATGTTTTTATAAGCAAAAAAAAAATCTCAACATATTTTTTTACAATGATTGAGGTTCATACTCTACTGAGTAGTTTGACACCAAATTGTAGGACTAGTTTGCAAAAGTAAGTTTTGAATATTACAGATGTTTGTTCAAAATCTAAGTGGGCAGAGCTTGATAGTCGAATTGCAAATTGGTTTGGAATTAGCCAAGAAATTTGGAGTCCCAATATATGGCCTAACACATACAATGCTGTTCTATAACTGAACACCTTTGGGATGAACTAGAATGCTGACTGCGCCTCGGGCCTCCACGTCTGACATGCCCCACCTCACTAATACTCTTGTGGCTGAATGTCAAGCTGACAAATCCCCACAGCCATGCTCCAAATATAGTGGAAAGCCTTTCAAGAAGAGTGGAAGTTATTATAACAGAAAAGGGGGCTAACTCTGAAATGAGATGTGCAACAAGCACATATGGGTGTGATGGTCAGGTGTCCACAAACTTTTGGCCATATAGTGTAATTCATAGGTCATATGAATTGTTTATTCTGGGCTTGTAAGCTTACAACTATTGTGTGTGTGTGTGTGTATGGGTGGGTGGTGGTGTTATTACCTGCATGTGAAGCATTAAGGAGTGTGTTTATTAATGGAGTCAGGTCAATGGAACCAGGGTCAATGTGTTCTACAGGAATTTCTGTGAGAAGCAATACAGCAATGATGGTTGTACTGCAGGCATTAATTTTTATAGTGCCTGTGATTTACTGTTTATTCATCCCCTAAGGAAATTATTGTTATTTTACTGAATTATGTATTTCATAAAGATTCCCTACTGAAATACAATGACTCATATAACTGAATGGTGCATCTGTAATTTTTTTTCTGTAATCACATACCTGTTGAAGCTAGAATTTCTCTTTGCCACTGACTGTGCTTTGGTACTGGAAAAATATTTCAATTAAAAATTAGGTGTACTTTGCTTTACAGGTGAATCAGCGTATCCTCTTTCATCTTGTTTTTCATATTTTGGATGTTAAACACCATGGTAGTTTACTACAATGATAAGATTGCATACATTTCTGATCATATATGAGTATAATTATAATGTATCAGTGATACAACACAAACAACACTTGACCAGTTGAGATCCTTATTGCAATATTGAGATCCCGTATAACCTTATACCAAACTATAATTTCATTATGAAATTCTGCACTTATAATTGCAATGCAGTATTATAGTATGTTAATTGAAGAAATAGTCAAATATTAATGCAACTGGTCACTGCCTTTAGTTACTTACCTGTTGTGCAAATAGGCAGCAGAGTTACTATGGCAATGCTGATTCTCATGGTGACCCAATGATTTAGTTTAAATTTAGTCATCACTGCAAAACAAACATTAACCACACTCATAAAAAGGGTTTCATGTAACACCTTAAAGTGCTCTTTGATTCGTCCCTCTGGGAGAAAGCTTAAAGGTAGTTGTTTGGAACTCTACAATAGAGGCATTTTTCTTCTTTTAGAAAAAGTTCCAAGAAAAATCCCTTCAGAGCTAGAACCCTTAACTATACAAAAAAAAAAAAAAAAAAAAAAAACCTTTAGAAATCATTTTGCATGAGTGCAGAGCACAGGTCCTACAACATATTAACCACAAATATGACTAACATATATGATATAATAATATGGTATTACTGTTTCTGCAAAACTAAAATACAACCTAGTCATAGTCTAACCACACAGACAGAAACATATTTAGTTTTAGACCTTTATCACAAGGGAACATGGGCTAATTAAAAATCTGTCAGTATAGCCTGCATATCTTGCAAGTCAACCAATTATGTCTGCTATATATACCAAGCAAATTTTCTGCTGATGACCTCCAGTCTGTTTTCACAAGTGACACTGTGAAAAGGCTGTGCTGATAAACCAGTATTGTTTATTCCAGAGATGCTAATGTATAATGTATAATTATACCACCTGTAATCAACTTACAAAAGAAAAATGAGACATTTAGAGATTTTAAATTACATCCCAGTTATTCAATATGAAGAAATCTTATTATAAAATTACAAAGGATCGTGTGGTTGATTATGCAATTACAATTTGACTATTAAAGATTGCAAATAGATATTAATAAAACTAAGTTAAATTATATCATACTAGTATGCTAGTATCATGCTGAGGATAACCCATGTTTCCTGCACTCAATTCCTATATATTCTGTCATACTTTATTAGCAGTATTTCTTTAATAATCAATGTACTGCTCCTTGTATGTACCACCTTTTTATTCTGCTGTAGTCAAACCCATATTAAAGGAATATAATGCACTTCTGTTATTAACCAGCTATCATTTTTAATTTGCATTCTTGAGAAAAATATGTACAAAAATATTTAATTAAAATACTGCTCACATCATTTCTTTCCAGCTCCTTTTTGACCTGTTGTCAGTGTGTGAGTGTATATAATACTTTTATAAAATGTTTTTAAATCAGACACTGTATTATAAAGATGTGTAAGCTAACAGTGTATGTTAATAAGAATTTAGTCTTGGCTTTAGCTTTCTTTGTACATTTTTCTTCTTGCAAACATACCATCCTCTGTTAATGTTGACCTCAAAGCTGAACTGCTTAGTTATTGATACTATAGTTATAAATATATCATCATTGTACTTCTCTTTACACAGTACAATAAAGTGCTAGGTTTTGGCTCTAATTTAAAGTTAAGTTTGGCTCTAATTTGTAGCTGATATTATTTATTTATATGTTTATTTATTTATTCATTATTTCCAGCTTATTTCCAACTAGTTTTTTTTTTTAATTTCACAAACAAATAATAAATAAAACAGTTCATTGAACATGGCAGATAGTGAACCTTAAAAAAATAACTCAATCACTTGAAAGCATTAAGGCGACATGGACATCTATTAAGGAGAATAAGGACTAGAACAACTCACCTACAGGAAAAAGATGCAGAGACTCAGAAAGACAGACACTTTACTTTGCACACTGCCCACTGGCTCTTTCTCTCTCTCTTTCTCTCTCTCTCTCTCTCTCTCTCTCTCTCTCTCTCACACACACACACACACACACACACACACACATAGTACAGTCTCCAGAGAGTGTAACAAGCCATAATAACCCTCTAGTGTGTCACCTGAGATCAAATGGCACAGAAAGTAAACCAGCTCTCACACTGCACACACACGCCAATAGTCATAGATTTGATCATTCACACACTCATACGTTCACAACACACACCACCAAGTATATTGAACAATTGTCATATTAGTCAAAAATAGTGACCCATACCTATATGTTTTGTGTTAACCTTTACATCTTAACCTTTGAAGATATTTGTGAGAAACACACACACACACACACACATACCTACATGCACTCATGCATTCAGAAATCTGATTTCAATGAAACTTGACCTGCACATGCACATGTTATGTCTTCCTTCTCCCATTTGCACTTATCTATCTGTAACCAAGCTGCCAGCATTAATGTTAGCCAGGACCTGAAACGGCTCGAAGGGCCTGGGAAAACTCATCACCATGGTGACCAGAGAAACTGACCATTCTCACGGCAACCCTGGTCCACATCTTTTCTCACAATACTAGTACTCCTGCATATTTTCCTTCATGTTCAAAATTGTTTATTTTACAGATACTTTTATCAAAAGGGGCTTTTTTGATTTATCAAATAACGCAGAACCAGGCATAAAGGTCTTAAGGTATTTGACAATAATACAAGTGAAATGAACAGAAACAATCATATATATATGTGTGTGTGTGTGTGTGTGTGTGTGTATACAGTCAGGTCCGGAAGTATTTGGACAGTGACAGCATTTTTGTAATTTTGCCTTTATACACCACCACAAAGGATTTGAAACCAAGATTAACTTGTACCAGAATGATGGGAAGAGAAAAGTATGGCGAAAGAAAGGAACAGCTCATGATCCAA
>CM074994.1:7548849-7563322 GCA_037576825.1 Pangasius krempfi | reverse complement strand
CACACACACACACACACACACAAATATATATATATATATATATATATATATATATATATATATATATATATATATAGCTTTGGACAAAGTTGCATAATTGTAAATATAACCATAATTGTAATACTTGGATGAAAATCCTTTGCAGTCAATGACTACCCGAAGTCTGGAGCCCATGTTCTCAACTCAAATTCTGAGTTTCCTCCCTGTAAATGCTGCTCTGTGCGTATGGTGTTTTTTTTTGGTGATGTGCTTTTTTTGCACCAAACATACCTTTTGGAATTATTATAACTTTTGGAATTGGTCTCATCAAACCACATTTTGCCATATGGTCTGGGGTGATGTAGTTGAGCTTGAGTTTTTTTGTGAGAAAGGGCTTCTGTCTAGCCACCCTACCCCATGTGAAGAATATGAGCGTTTGGAGAGGAATCAGTACTTGTCAGATATTCCTGCAGCTCCTTTAATTTTATCGTAGGTCTATTGGCAGCCTCCCTGGTAATTTTTGTCTTGTCTTTCTGTAAATTTTGGAGGGATGTCCTGTTTTTTCTAATGTCACTGTGGTGCTCCATTTTCTCCTCTTGTTGATGATGATCTAATGTTTTTTTGGACCATGGTTTCCACAGTGAGATGAAACCAAGGAGATGTCAAGAAAATCCTACAGAAACAGCTGGTGTTTATTTGGAGTTAATCAGAATAATTTAATTGACAGCTGTATGATAATTACTTTTGAACAAGAGATTGAATGTGACACAGCCACATCCCCAGTTGTAAAAGGGTGTACACCTTGTGTTTCAGCTTCAATTCAAATGTAATTCAAGGAGTTTACCAAAAAAAATTGCTTTAATTATTTAGGAATTACAGCCATGTTTGGCTGTAATTAGCTGTAAAAGAACCTACAATGTCAAGGGTCATACTGTTAAACTTGACCATACATATATAATATTATGGGTAGCCATTTTGCAGGAGTCTGATGATTTCTTTCCATTTTTGGATAATAGAGAAGATATGGGACCAATTTGCAAGGTGATAATTTATATGAACAGGAAAGAAATTTCACATTTTCCGTGGTCCACCTTCCCCAATCTAAACATACAGCTCCAGCTTAACTGGCTCTTGCACTCAGAATATGAGGTATATGTATTCCCGTCATTATTCAAAGAGATGAAAACTTTCCCTGAAAAATCATCCAATATCCCACTACTCTGGATATGCTCCTCCCTTTGAAATTGAAAACTGGTTAAAACCAAAGGTAGAAGCTGCAGCTTCCACAATTGAAATAACATTGAACCTTTATGGGACACTGATAGGGGTGTTCAACATATATCTGCATCCTTCATCTGACAATTCCTTTTTATTTCCCCATTCATAGGATTTTTTGAAGGTTTTTAGACTATGAATGACTGCATTTTTGGCAAATAACTTCGACCAAAGACCAAATTGGATACATTTTTATTAATAACTGGTGCAATGTAACATAAAAAATTAAGACATCTGCACATTGTTCTGTAAGTCAAGCTATTAAACTGGTCTAGACCAGGATATAAATAAAAAGTTTATTATTTAAAAACCTGGAATGAATAGCATTCAGAAGGCCACTAGTGTGAACTCATCTAATCTGCAAATTAAAAAATGGAAAAATGTGATTGGCTGGGGCCTAGTAAAACAAATGTATATTTTGTAGAGCAATTGGATGGCTGGCTGGTTTATTCACAACCCAAAATATGTGGCTATAAGGAACATGTACTCCCAAATGGCAAGGCACAAATAATGAGTAGCAGTCATTAGTCACTGATGGCAGGCTGTTTGTAAGTTTACAGTACATGAATGTGGTCAATGTGTGAGTTATCAAAATCCATTAAAGCACACACACACACACACACACACACAGAAAGAAAGAAAGAAAGAAAGAAAGAAAGAATAGTCAGATATTATCAGATAAGTATAAAAAACATGGCTCTAAAGGTCCAAGTTGGACTTTTCTGGCTTTGTGTATTCAGACTTTTAGTCCTATTAAAGATAATACATGCTCACTTACCCTAGGACTGACGTGAATGCCAAACTGATATTTTGATCACACAATCTTTATGATTAGGTCAAAATGGTGATATAGTTTTAGAAAGGAATGCACAAATACAATATGTTGACTACTGTATATCTGCAGCAAGGGTTACCCATTTTTGGACAAAAGGAAAAAAAACACGGTGTGGTTTAGTTAGTTGGAGTTTTTTGTGTTTTGCATAAAACTAACCTGACTTAGATTAGTTGGGTGGATATAATTTTAAGTCTAATATTAAACCATGTGATTGTCAAAAACATTCAGATGGAAACTTCATAAGCAATCACATGGGGACACAAGAAGTTTTTATTCATATTTGCATCCCATTACAAAGTCCATGAGACATACTAAGTTTTTAATAATGAGCTACTGGCAAGTACTGTCTTTTTGAGTTGAAAAGATGAGAATTATACACTTTTACATAAAAATTTTAATTAATTTTATAGGAAGTATAGGAAGACATCTACATGTTCTGAATGATCAAGAGGAGCCACTTAAGGTGGTCAGATGGCCCCTGTTTAGCTCCCACTAGAGCTGTATTAGGCATGGGACACTTGGCAGAGTACCTTTATATAATAATATATGTCAAAGCTAATGGAGTGGCTAAAAGTGACCACACTCAGTGTTAACAGCCTGAAATTATTCGTTTGGATGATGTGGACTCTAACTGTGTGCTAACTGTGGATTCCAGAACTAACATTCTTTGAGCTGGCAGTTGTGAAAGCTGTGAAGGTCAATCAACCACGGTACAGATTCCAAGGTAAGTAGCTGGAATAAAGTCATGTGGACAAAGCAGCATTGGGGTGACTCTGGTCTTGTCACCCCAATCCACAATATGTGTACTCTGAGACGTCCAAGGAAGTGCACTTGGTAATGATCAAGATGTGACATGGTAACAGACATTTACATAAACAGCCAATTAAGTTTTAACAAATACTCTGCATTTCAAAAGAAACATAAAATAAGTGCAAAACAATAGGAAAATTTAATGACCATTAACTGCTTTAAAGCTGAGTGTCATGCAGTCCATGCATATGAAGAAAATCAGATGATTGTAAATATAAAAATAAGTGTACAAAAATGGCATAGCATTTAGTTTTCTTTCTTCTTTTTTTTTTTAATTTTCCATTTAATGTAATCCCTTCTTGGTCTGCACTTGTGCCATGTCTACCACTAAAGACAAAAAGATAAAATGCATGCATTCCATGCAGTGCTCCTAGCTTTGCAGCGGTAAAGCATGTTGATATATATTTATATATAGTCCATTAATAACAATATTTTCTTTGTGTGTAAGTGTGCTGTACAGAGTCTGCAGTTTAAAAAAAGCAGTCTATATACTGTTACCTTTGCATTTGTGTGTGTGTGTGTGTGTGTGTGTGTGAGATCAAGGCGGGGTGATCCACACTTCCTCTGTAGGGAATACATCTCCAGTAGAGGACAGTGGAGCCTGTCCACTTGGGGTGAAAGGTTCAGTGTCTGTATCTGTCTCACCCTCTGCTAAATATTGGCACTCATGACCCCAGCTCAACCTCGCCATGACTCCTGACCCATTGCCTGTGATCTCCTCTCTCTCGGCAGAGATGCTGAAGCCACTGGGTGATCGCTCTAACTCCTCATGTGTGACAGAAAGCAATGACAATGGTGTGCCTGCCCTCTGGTCCAAATACAGCCGGTCAGATAGTTCAAAGTGGGAATTAGGGGAGTGGGCTGATGGCAGTGGGCTGATGGGTAGGACAGTGGGGCGGGGTGGGTTTGTGTGTGAGAGTGTGTGGGAGTGTATGTAGTATTGGTTGTAGGGAACAGGCGGGGCATAGGTGCAGTACACTCGGTCTCCGCTGATACTGACAGTGACATCACTGCGTTCCATGGTAATGGGGGCGGGGGCTGTGAGGTCATACTGCATGTGCATGTCCACCAGGAAGTCAAGTTTCTTCTCCATGTCTGTCACCTGCAACAATGGCAACAAACTGTAATTACTTTCCTAGAAAAACAGCCTTAACATCTTAATCTCATCTCAAATACGAAACTGTGGAGGCAGGAGCCCATTTTTGAATGGAGAGCTGAGCCGGGAAAAGTGACCGAAACCTGTGCAGAATTTTTTATAACAAGTGTACTGTGTTTCGGTGAGTGGTGGCAAGGATAAAAGGGGGAGAGACATGACCCAAGAGAGAGAGAGAGCTGAGCAGCACAGAGCCCAGTGTGTGTAAATATGCCCAGTCAAATAAAATCGTTGAAAAGAAAAATAAAGAGCCCATTTGAGTTGTCTAAAGCCTGCCTTACGTCTCCTCATTTCTGGACCAACCCATAAAAGTGTCACACTGGTGCCAACACCCAGGAAATTTGAGAAAAGATTCACCATCATGAAGTCCTTGCCACTCACAGAGATCTTCAAGACCCTCACTAGTATCAACCAGACACAATGTCAGGTCCTCCTTGAGCTGTGAATGGAGCAGAAGCAGCCGGCGGCTGCTGAGGCCATGCCTCACATAGTGCTCTCCAAGATGGGACCGCAGGACGACCCAGACGCATTTGTCGAACTCCTTGTGTGTGCCATGGAAGCATGGGGCTGGCCCCTGCAACTGACTGGCAACATCCCTTTCTAATAGTTTGGCTATGAGAGGAAGGTTGGATATAGATCTGTAGTTAGACAGTTCAGCTAAACTAGGTTTTTTAAGAATTGGTGTGATCGCTGCAGTTTTTAATTCCAATGGAACAAAGGCAGAAGCAAGGGACCTATTTATCAGGTAGGAAATGGGAATAAAGATAACAGATACATGTGTTCTGAGGAGAGATGTAGGAGATGGATCAAGCTTTCAGGATGATGAATTTGATTTCAGGATAAGTTCTAAAACAGAGGATCGGAAACTGAGAGCAAAACTGGAGAGATTGTGAGAATTGGTAATGAGTATTGATGAGAGTTCCATAGGTGTAGGTGGAAGCTTTTGAATAATGAGACATAACTTTATCATGATAGAAGCGAAGAAAAGAATGACAGAGAGCATCATTACCAGAGATATTAGATGTCGGTGGCTGGGTGAGTTTGTACACAGTAGCATAAAGTGTTTAGGACATACAGCTGGCATTACTGATGGTATTGAAGAAATAAGCTGACTGGGTGGTATTTAGAGCAGTCCTGTATCAGCTAAAGAGTGTGTGTCTAGGTCAGTTTTCCTGTATAGGTGCTCAAGACGTCTCCCAATCACTTTCATATTCCGAAGCTCAGGAGTGAACCAGGGAGGGGCATGAGAGGAGGGAATCAGCCTTATCTTGGTGGGGGCATGTTCTTCCCAAGCTTGAGAAATGGCAAAGTCATAGCTGAACAAGATCTCAGTGGGGAAAAGTTCAGCAGAGTCAAGAGTAGAAGAAGCATAAATAGAGGAAGAGAAAGATATTGGGTCAATTCCTTTCAGATTATGATAAGATATGGAGTTTTTTTTTTGGTTAGAATTTTATAGATGAATAGTGAAACTGAAGTCAATGAGCTTATGGTCAGAGACACCAGAGTTGAGCCAGTGATTGCCCCGATGAACAGAACAGATCAAGTGTGTGACCATGAGAGTGAGTGGGAAAGTTCACATGTTGTTTAAGGTTAAGGCATTCCAGTATTGACATAAGTTCATTGGTTTTAGTAGAATCAATGTTCACATGGATATTGAAGTCACCAAGTAGTATTACAAGGGAGGATGTTGTGCAAGCAAGAGTAATTAGTTCACTAAGTTCTGAGAAAAAGTTTGGATGCCATTTTGGAGGTCAAAAATTAGTATTACAAGGAGCAGTGTTAGACCAACCACCTTAAATGCCATATACTCCAATGATGTTGTATCATGGAAATCAGCACTATTTTGATTTTGCTGCAGTAAACAACAGCAAGCCCACCACCTCTGCCTTGAATTTGAGGCTTGGACAGGTAACAGTACTGCACATGGAGTAACCAGATTGTGGTGTAAATAATCATTGGGTATTTACCAAGTTTCTGTAAGTAGCAGTATATCCAGACTTTTGTCAATAATTAAATTACTAAGCAGCAAAGGTTTCTCTGTCAAGGGGTGGAAATTTAATAGAGCCAGCTTGCTGCTATGGCATTCAGATGTTGTGATACTATCACAATACTGGTTGTCTTTAACTAAATATCTGAATTGGACAGCGAACAATTCCAAGCGTCCGACAGTACTCATATGTTGGATGCAGAGTTGTGGCGGGTATCTTACGGCCATGATGGAACTATTGCTGGCAAGTATACAAAGGAAAAGAACAACCAAAAGTCTCAAGAACAGTTGTGGTGAGGTAATCCAAGTTGTATTCGCCATATGGTAAGGGCATACAGAGATGAAAACAATTAAGCGAGACAGCAGAGAAACCACAATAGTCACAGCAGTAGCACTTTAACCAGAACCCAGTAAAGTCGACACCAGCTAGCCTCTGACAGGAAAGTTACCCAACCTGTCAAGGTTACAAGTAGACACAGCTGAACGAGTGGGTGGAGAAACACTCACCAACACTGCCGAGACAGGGAGCAGACTTGAAGAGGGCTTGTAGTATGCTGAAGCTGTGTAGCGTAGCTTCTTTCCAGTATCCAGCAGTGTATCAGTCTATCCAATGTAGAGCAGCTCCCTAGCAGTGCCTGGGAGCAGTGCCTTGGCTCCTTTGCAATGTACTGTGGCTCACCTTACACTGAAATGAGGCTCTCTTGCAGTGTAGCGTGGCTCCCTTGCAGCATAGCACGGCTTCCTTCCAAAAGGCCCACCTAGTGTAGCTTGGTTCCCTTGCAGTGCAGTGTGGTTACCTTCCAATGGGCCTATCCAGCAAATGCGGCAGACATTTACATTTACGGCATTTGGCAGAAGATGATCACCTCAGTGACCATCTGAGGTGAGCACTCAAAGACAGAAGAGGCAGTACAAGCAGACTCAAATAAGTCCCAAAAAATCGCAAGTTATCCAAAAATGAATTGGCAAGCAGGAAAAGCAAACATACAACGCATTACAGTAGAAGAGATTCAGAAGAGAAACCAGACCAGACACAGGTGGAGCCAGCGTGAAGCGGCAGCCAGATGTGCATATCGTACTCACACTGGATGAACGCTCAGGACACGATAGCTCAGGCCAGAAATGTCATCAGGGCTGGCTGCTTTCCTGATGATCACACGCCTCAGAGCCCTCCGAACCTCATCCTCTGAGATGCGTGCACTCATCACTAACAGAGCTGCTGTGTGATGTTTCCTTAATTATCATGCTAACAAAGCTAACTGCTACATCCACAAACCCGTTGATGTCACCAGAACTCGCCTGGAACATGACCCAGTCAATATCATTGAGCGTGTCCTGATTGGGTGGACCAGTGCTTCACTGCCCTCCTCTCCAGAGCTTCCTGTATGAATCTTTGTTTATGTTCCGGTATGAGGAAAACAATCTTTTCCACTCCTTTTGGTTTATGCCAATTTGTGACCCTTCTGATTGGGTTGTTCAGAGCCATTTCTGGTCCAAACCATAAAAGTGTCACAGAAAGAGATCCATATAGTTCTGTAAGATATGATTAGTACAAAAAGGAATGAGCAGGAAGGTACCTGTCTCTCTACCCGCACAAATCTGCCCATCAGGCTTTGGTCCTCTGTATCTGGCAGGCCTGCTTTAGCCAGATAAGCCTCATGTCTGAGAGACAGAGAGAGAGAGAGAGAGGCTTTTGATAATAATAATAATAAAAATAAAAATAATAATAATAATAATAATAATAATATAAGCAATCATGCTTGACATCATGTATACTGCTAACTAGCTGAGCTGAGTTGCTTGTCAGCCATGCCCCTAAATCTTAGCAACTGTAGCATATATTTGCATTGCATTCTGTAACTCCAACATTTGTTATCTACTCTACTTCTATGCTAGACTTCTCATTAATATGACATTGAGCATCACTGAAAAATGATGGGTGATAAAAGCAGCTCTTTGTTTTTAGGAGCTAACAGCATGTTCTCCTATTGAATGCCATTTTAACTGTGCTAGGAATGGCCGTCTGTGACAACAGTGTGGCATACTACCAATAACTTCTCCTGGAAAATAACATGCATAGAGTTTCAACCAACAAATTAGCATTAAAATCACTAAACAGATCACAAATATTTCAATATAAACATATTTAATGTTTTTCAGGGTGAACTATTCCTTTATGAGCTCTATTTTCATGCAGGCACAACTGTAACGTGAGGGTTAACAATGGGGTATTTTGTGTTCTGCAGTGGAGGAAGCTGCTCAGGCATGGGTGGAGCAGATCAACAGGGAGCAGTGACATTGAATATCTGCCAGTGGTATTTTCAAATGCATTTTAGCTTCAAATTAATGCAAACACAATGACAAAACAATATTTTCCTGACTTCAAGCAGTCCTGTCCCATTTCTTACAGGTTACCAGGTTTGTTCCCTTTTTTGTCACCCTACTTCACCCAAATGCCTACTAAATACAACTGATGGTATTATTTTATCCATAACAAGTAAGAACATACAACTACTAACTATGGACTAGACAGTTGTGTCATTATCCACAAACCATTTTTCATTTTATATCTTACATAATTTTTCATTTTACATAAATACTTTTATGCTACATCATTTTACAATAAAAAGCATATTTCACCCCAAAAAATCTTTAATTTATTTTTTTTTTCTGTTAAAGGCAATTCTTGTTTTAATGAGGCTGATCTAGATGCTATAAAAAAACTGCTATGAGCACTACTCAAGAAAAACCTTTCAACAACTACACACGTGATTTCAATAATCTGAAGGAGTGATCCAATATCTTTGACACCTGCATATCGGGATCTGATGAATAAGACTGCCAGTATTTTTGAAAATCTTTAGTGTGACAAAATGCTAAGTGCTACTTCATGGAGTTTCAAAAAAGGAGCTTGTTACTGGAAAAAGCTACATTATTTTGAAACTACAAAAATATGTAACCGCTCTTGTGTGTGACACTGGGAAGTGGCATTGAAAATCATTCAATATACATGTAACTTTGAAATATTCAGTATACAGTACATGTTGGTTACAGGTAACTTTCAGTAACTTTGGAATGTAATTTAGGAATTCTCACCTGGGTGACTGTTGAGATGGATAGGGGAAAGGTGTTTTGGGGGTCTTTTTCTGTTTTGGAGTGAGAGGTGGACCAGGAGAAAAAATCAGATCTATTCTGTAGAGAAAGAAATACAAAGCACAGATTTAGTTGGAGGTCACTGAAATACAGGTCTCTGTCCACCCCACAGAGATAGTGTGTGTGTGTGTGTGTGTGTGTGTTACCGTGACTGGAGGTATTTGATCCTGCAAAGCATGTCCAGGTGTCCTGCAGAGTACTGCTCTATCACATCCTTTACATCATATGGCCTCAGGGTCTCCTTAAAATGCTTTTTATTCAACAGGAATATAAGAATCCTAATACACACAAACAAGGAAATCAGAGATCTTATTTAGGCCATGCACTGTTTATTGCTTAAATATGTAAAAAGTTTTTAAAACACTATTGTGACTGAACAATAAAAGATATAATAAATAAAAGTGGACCTGGTAGCTTGACCTGTAACATCAAAAATGAGAAATTCTTTAACTAAGACCCTGGTCAGTTGGCTGATTCCCATTTGCTTTTTCCCCCAAAACTGCAGATTTTGTTTAAAAGGGTTACAAGAATATACTATTTCTTCTCTTCTCTGGGCTGGTATTTAACAGTTAATGACATTGGCCCTTTAATAGAAGCCCATTTGCTATAAGAGATGATAGGCTATATAAGGGGATATTTTAGGAAGACCACACTTTCCTGTCATTAATCACTGGGAGTATTCGAGAAGTTCAGATATTATTAATGTGTGCTTGCACGCATCCACATGTGAGTGCATGATCACAGATCCATTAGTGCAGAATGAGGTGGCATGTCACTGTGGTGATTTGTAATGGCCGAGGTGTGGGGGTGAGATATTCATGGAGCAGTTTTATTACTGCAGAAGGCACATACTTTATCACCTACACTGCCTTAGCTGCACTGAACTGCAAAGGGCAATGCCAGGTTAATGAAAACTGAGAAAACGTGCATGTGTCTGTGTGCTTTCATTATGACCTTTGTATTTATGTTGGTCCACAGTTATATATGTTTGCTTTCTATATCAATTTCTGTAAGGGTATTTGCTTACCGGACTGCTCTGATGACTAATTTAAGAGTGGGAATCATCTCCTCCATCAGGATGTCAGGAGGGAAGCCCTTCTCCTCAGGGGTGGGGTCTGGCAGCCCGGCCGTGTCTAGGAGAAAAGATCAACAGCTAATGCATATGGATATATTTTATATTCATATGTAATATATTACATTTCATATTATATAAGCTATGTGTTTATGTTTAAAAGCCAACAAGTCTGAAGTAAACTTTAGGGGGCAAGATGAAGCCTTACTCAATGCAACGCAGATGCAATTGCTATTGTTGGTATATACAATATTTAAAGGGTCTATTATTAATATTTCAGTAGAATTGTACTACTACTATAATATAATCCTAATGCAGACTTGAATGGAATTGTGACTGGTAGGAAAACACATGGCTCATTGGAAATTTATAATTGGCTTTTGATAGTTCTAACTACCTATATTAGTTTTTGAAAAAACATTACCTAAAATGTACCAAATGTCATACAAGATGAAAATGAATTTTCAATTAAATTTGTTTTATTTTTTCCACAATAAATTAAATATAATATAAAGCACAATGGTTTTAAACCTCTATAAACACTTGGGTCTAACTGATCAACTGTTGAAACTTTTGACTTTGAATAAAATGTTCTTTTTACCAAGTTTTCAAAAACACTTTCTGAAAAGACATACAGTTTGTGCCACAGGGCTGTTGGCATGCTCCAGAAATTGTGTGTGTGTGGGGGGGGGTATACCCTCTGAACTCTGTCTCAGAGAGTAGGCTTTCATTCTGAACGCAGTCCTGAATCTCTCTCTGTTGCTGAAGCCAGCAGGTTTTGCATCTTTAGATGGACTCTCTTCAGCTGCCTCTGCTGGTCCACCATTCCCGGCTCCACTCCCAGGATTCCCAGCAGGCATCATAAGCCAGCCTCTCACTGAAGATGGCCGTGGCGTGGGCAGCCGCACACGATCCAGCAGAGTCAGCTTCTGACTGAGACACACAGGAACAAAGCACTGTTTAATTCCCTACCCAGGGCCTAGTAGCATTTCCTCTGCTCCAGTATGCTCATGAAAAGGAGATGAGACAGAGAAAGTGCATATTATACAAAAGAGCAGTCACAAGAAATAAGAGAAAAATCAGCATAGGAAGGGCAAAAGATTCTGTTGTAGAGAGAATGGGTACCTGCAATCATAGTTTTTAAGGATTCTTACTCTTAAATGTGAACATTATCAGAATGTTGAGTGATTCTCATCCTCAATAGGGAGCAGAACAGCACTTTGAGAGATTGCAATCATTATTACACAACAGCGCTGGTGAAATCTTAAAGCAAATGGATAACACAGGAACTTGCATTAAGAAAACATGTTATTTAACAAAGAAAATGTATATTCGTTGATATGCTTTGATATGACGTTTTCTGTAAGTAGACATTTATATAGTATTTATGGAAGGACTCTCAAGTCCACGTGCCAGCACTTTGTAATAGCCAGTCAGTTTTCCAATATGGCAGAGGGGTTTGCGCTTTCTGGTTTCTCCGTAACATGACAAACTGTGTGTTTTTTTCTTATGAGAGATAAACAATAGGCTGATGAGGGAACAAATGTTTACAGCTGCTAAGTGATAACAGGAACTAACTTTTCTCACAGATGTTCCATAACATGAAATATAACTATAAATGATTAAAAAGCATGATATTTCATTAATTAATGAATAAACAATTTAAATCTTCAGTAAATCATTGTGGTATAAACAGAATAACTCACTTTGGCCCATGCTGTAACAGGAAAACCCCAGCAAGGATTCGTTTCCTATAACAGCACAAATCATTGTGTGTTATTCCTTAGATATGGCTGGTTAAAGGTCATAAGCACCAAATTAATTTACAATCTGTGTTTTAACTTATAATTATCTTTTCTACCATAATTTAATAGAAAGATTTGAAAATAAAGGCAGTCTCTGTTATTCCACTAGGGGACAATATAAAGCAAAAAACACAAGTTTATAAACTCATCTACAGACAAAATGACAGAATGGAAGTAGAGCCGAAGGTTAGATATGTTACTCTGTGTCAGAGTGGAGGACTGCCAGGCCACCTGGGCCATCAGGGTCACTCATGCGGACGAGAATTAGCAGAGAACATCCATGCTGTAGCTTTTATTTGATTGGTCTAGTGACATTCCAAAAGTGCTGATATTTAGTATAACCGCACTGGGACATTGAACTGTTTGTATCACTCCAGGAAGAAGGGATGCCATTTTCACCGGAAGCACCTTTAAGAGGAATGTACAAAGCAATTTAAGCTTGCTAGCCAGCTAGCCGATGTACTATAAAGTGAGGGTGGCTTGTTTGGGATCTATTTCTACTAGCAGAGCAAAAATAAACAGAACATTTGGCCATATTGTGTCTGAAATGTCACTTACTCTGTATTAATTTCTTGTTTATAGAACTGCTATATAAAAAGCAATATTGCACTCACAATTGTGCGGTTATACTGAATATCAGCAAAGCTGTGGCTAATCAGCCAATATTCAGTATAACTGCACTCTTGCTCGTGCGATATTGCTTAATTATATAATGCCTATTATGTAATTCTCCCCTTTTCTCTAGGTACATTTTTGTATAAAATTGAAATATATGAAAAATATGAATATTTAGTTCACAGTTTAATATTAAGATCAATTCATTTTAATGTTTATTCATTTATATACAGTACTGTGCACCCTATTTTTTTTAGTACAAACTTAGTCACAGATTTTTATTTTATGACTTCTACATTATTGATTCAGTACAAAAACTTTTTAGATTTCTTTACTGACATACATTTTCCAGCATAAAATTAATTGTTACAGAAAAATGTTTGTATGTCAGTAAAGAAAGCAGCATATTACACAAGAGACCACTTTTCAGACAAAACAATATAATGTAGGCTGCTGGGTTTTGCTTACTTACAGCCAGTTTCCTTATAAAACTGCACAAATTGTGCCTGAGACTACTATTTTTTTTTAAGTAAAGGATCATCACATCAAATATTGACTTTATTTAATTTATTACTGTTACTGCTGTATATAGTTTTTTCTTTAATGTAGAAACAATTAATTTCATTATTTTTGAAGGTATCTTTGCTCTACAGGATTTCTGATTTGAGTATTCATGCTTTTACTGACCACCCCATTCCCCATGTACTCATTGCTGTTTCCCCATCACCTCCTCCCTGCATTTGTTTATTCTCATGCCACTTGTTACGTCCTGTCAGCACTTCCTATGTCATGCATGCAGGAGCAGGAGCAATGTTATTTCATCTCACTGTATACTGTACATTTTATATGGTTGATATAACAGTAAACATCTACTTGATTTGTCTTGACTTGACTTCTGACATTATCACAGCTGTCAGTAAAATATCGCCTCTGGATCATCCTTCAGGGGGTTGGGGGTGTGACTGTTAAGGAAACACTAAAGGGAGGGACTCTATTTGTATTAATTATTCAAATTATCCAATACAGCTTTCACCTAAATCACTGACTATACCTTTCATTTAAATGCAGGCTCATGCTGGTACCGTACAGATATCTCTATATACCACAGAGAGAGACAGAGAGAGAGAGAGAGAGAGAGAGAGAGAGAGAGAGAGAGAGCACTGCAAATTGATTTTTTTTTTTTTTAAATGTGAAAATGGTCACAGACTACAACTGTTAGAAAAAATCTGGGTATTAGCTAGTGTAGTTTGCCTTGATGATTTCACAGACCTTTAAAAATTGGTTAATCCTTTGGCACAACTCTCTCACACAAGCACATTTATACACACCAGCTGCAGGAGAAACCAGACACTCTTCTCAGAGAAAAAAACCTAAAACAGCTCAGGGCATTCTGTATTGGCCAATCCCTTAGGACAGACCTTCAGACACACACACATTGCTCTCTCTTGAGTGCTGTGAAAGGCAAGAGATTGCGCTGGTGAGAGAAGCTTTAAGGAGACACAGACTGTCTTCCGAAACAGATCAGACAGAATTACAACTGATTACCATGCTGTTTTGGAAGACACTTTCCCACACACACTCGCACACACACAAAATCACTTCTCACGGAGCTTGAATCATCTACAGACAAATGGTGGACTTTGATGTGTGTGTGTGTGTGTGTGTGTATATACATTTGTGTGTGTACATGTGTGTGTGTGTGTGTGTGTGTGTGTGTGTGTGTGTGTGTGTGTGTGTGTGTGTGTGTGTGTGTGTGTTGAGGCTGAAAATGGCCTTGCCTACATTATAC
>CM074994.1:7533255-7545943 GCA_037576825.1 Pangasius krempfi | reverse complement strand
TATATATATATATATATATATATATATATAATTTCTACAACACATTCAAAATGATCTTGATGACTGAAAAAGTGCAGAAAATCAGAAACACATTCTTTAAATCAGTAGGGTATGTAATTAACGTTGTGTACTAAACATATATTAAACATAAACACAATTAACTCCTCTTTCAAACACATAGTGGTGGACACCCATCTCCCCCACCAAACCAACACTTATGCTTTAAATTAACCAACAGACTGCTGTAGTCTCACAATTATCAGGTAAAGGATACAGTCTCATAATTAGTATGATAATGAGTATGATTAGTTCCTATGTGGTGGATAACTGGTTCCGAGGTTTACACTGTGGTGTGTGACTAACAACTTTATAGTGTGATGTGCAGCAGTGCAGTGCGTGACTGGCTGAGAGGGTTACTTTGTGATGTGTGAGTTGCTAGAAAACTTACTTGTATGAGTCCAGCTGCAGGGTGCCTTCGTTTCTCAAAATGTTTTTGCCTATGCTGCTCCTGTACTTTAAGAGCCAAACCAGAACCCAAAATACCCTGCAAAGAAAACCAAACAAGCAAAAATATGTCTGCATTGAGGAATCTCTAGACATTAAAGGCTGAGATATTTGAACACAATTGGAACAAACTTTAGGAAATGTCTAATCCAAGCTATGATTGGCTACCTGTCAGGTAAATGACAGAGCCAAATCAGTGGATGCACTAAATACCAAACTAAACAAGAATGTTAAACCAAACAGACTGTGTGTCATTGTATCATATCATTGTATAAATGAGTCAATTGTTTATTTTTAAATTGCCCCTTGCTATTATGTTCCATTGATTGTAGTTGAGAGCAATGAAAAAATGCAATCTGCTCTTAAGTCCACATTTTTATCTTGTTTTTTTTTTTTTTTTTTTTTTAAAGCTAAGTGCTTGTCTTTAGTTGTAAATATTTTTGAAAAAAACCCATCTTGGTTGCATTTGAAGACTGCATTTCAAGATTGGAAAAAGACCATTATTTTTACTGAATTTAGTTAGTTTTATTTCCCACAAGTCTACTGTCTCAACAAGATGCCCTCTGAATCTGTATGGTAAGCTTTTTAAAAAAAAAAAAAAAAAAAAAAAAAAAAAAAAACTCCTATTCGTATCAGTATTTGTATCTGTGTATCTATTTAGAGCACAATATCCATGTTCATTCCAACTAATGTATTGGGTAGCATGGCTAATATACTTTTTTTGTTTCTCTTTATTGGACTTGCTCCAGTCATTGTTTCTGCACTTTTGGAAAGTTACTGACTTTTTTGTTGCATTTTAATTGCTGTATCTGAAAATGCAGACAGGAAAACAGAAAGAAAAAAGAACAGAAGTCTGCGCAAGGAAACCAGTACCAGTTAATTGTCATTTTTCAGTAAAATTATATTACAATGTAGCTGGGAGTACTTCATAGTAATCTGAAGTCATAGCCTGTGTTTCATCCTGTGAATTAACTCATGTACAACCAAAGAGACTGTAGGTTGCACAACTAATGACATTATAAAAGCACAGTGTGTTCCAAGATCATATCTAAAGTGAGATGCAGTGGAATCAACTATGATGATTGTTTGAATAAACCATAAATTGTTTTATTATAGGAAGTATGGCTTGTTTTATACCTGGGGTCTCATTTATCAAAGTGTGTGCATAACAAGTATAATAAGTGTAATAACATAATAGGTGCCATCACACACACGAAAAGTGCCATTTATCACAAGTGTGTATGCACAGCTGTGCACAATGGATGACAAATCCCAAACATTCAAATCACCATATATGGTAAACACCTTCCCTGCCCAGTAGCCTGCTCAAGGTGCTGCTTGTTACGGATGACATGGAACATGTCAAAAGGTCTAAGAAGATGAACTTCACTAACAATGAAATAAACATTATGTTGCATGTAGTAGAGCAAAACAAAAATTTGTTTTTTTGGCATTTTTATGTGTGTGTTTTTTTTAAGATTTTATGAGTACATGTGTGCATTATATTGCCCCACTTACATTTAGAAAATCTGCAATGGCTTGAAAATGAATTTTTGCTGTCTTTTCTGCTGCCAGTTTTAGAAATTAGTATTGTAATATGAGCGACATGAATGCAGGTGAGAAATGTCATTATTTGAATCATATTTGGTTGAGAATTGCCAGACTTGTCTCCAATTTATCTTTGAATGTACTCAAGGCTAAAAACCCTAAAGTAGAGATCAATTAAAATACACTGGGTCAAAAAAATGAACTGATGATCCAGTCCTCACTCTTAGCATAGAGTTCCCAGTGGTCATCATCCCAGTCAATCTTTAGATGTGTTTTTTATATTATCTTACTTTGCATTCCATCTGTGTCATCTACCTGCATCTTATGAGCATGAAAGTTATTAATTACTCTCGATTATGCTTATATGGTTGACAGTAAGTGGGATGAAAGTTCCTCATAATTAGTTTACCCGCTATTATACTTTTCTATCACTGGGGGTTCCTGCAAACGCACAGTCCCCTTACATACGCACGAGTGGGTGGAAACATATGCACATCCTCATGCACAAGCAAAACTTGATCAATCACATTCTAGGCAAAGAAACGTGCTAATGCACGGTTTATGAACAAAACTATGTGTGTGCACAGTTGATAGATGATACCCCTGGCCAATGAGAAAGTAGAGAGGTAACAATTTGACTGCCTAAATTCCATAACCCATTCTGTTTGGCTGATGAATTTTGGCAGAGCTAGTGTACTATAAATCTTAGTACAGGGAGAATGAAATCAAAGGGTTTGGCCAGCATGCAGTATTAATTTGAGTGCCTGTACACACTGAGCAAATGCATTTTCCCAAGCAAGCTAAAGAGACTGGCATGATAAGAAATAGCACCCTTCCATATGTAGAGTTGGCAAAGAGGAGTTATACTTACTGCTGGCAAAGCAAAAAATGAAACACCAATCAAAGTGAAGGTCCCGGCAAGTAGACGTCCTGGCCATGTCTTTGGTGTCTTATCACCATACCCAATTGTTGTCAAAGTTATCTGAGACAGGGATGAATTATTACTGAGTCATGTGTAACACATAATTCTCTTATTTTTCACTTTCCTCTCTTTTTTACATAAACCAGATTCCTATTTTGTACAGTGATATCCACAGGCACATGCTATGTTTAATATTCCATCTGTTTGTGATAGACATCTGAAAGACCTTTTTGAATGAAACAACAGCAGCCCAGTAAATTAAAACATGATACAACAAAAGAACTTAGAACCTTTAGGACTCTCAATTTCAGATCGGACTTTTTATGCAGAAATATGGTTCTTGAATATGGAGAAGATTCTGTGCCAGATTGAAAAACAATCACCACACTGAAATAATGGGACAAGCAATACACAAATTGTATAGCTTTTCATTAGTGTACCACATTGAAAAGCTATACACACGTTGCATTGCTCTCATGTCACAGGGAGATTGCTTTTCATATATAAAATGTTGACTCATGTCAGAAGTGAACATTAACCACATTTACAAGCAAGCCATTCCGTTTCGCTATGGGATTCCATTTAAGCTAGAAAAGCTAACAGCAGCATTGAAAAAAACATGAAAAGCAATACACAAACTTTATTGCTTTTAATTAGTGACATGCTTGAAATGTCAAATGCTGGAAAGCAAAATCTTCTTTGCATTGCTCTTAAATCACTTGATCTCTTCAGTGAAAACCAATTAGCAGGGTATTACTTTTTAAAGGGTATTATGATTTAAATGAACAGGATTACTGAAGATGAATGAGACCAACCCCATTCTTCAATGATAGTTGGACATATTAAAACTTTTTTAAATGTGCTTTTTCTATAAACAACATTATGATGCCATCTACTTTCTATACTGCACCAGTCCGTTTTCCAGTAAAACACCTCCACAGGGTGATGCTGCCACCCCCATGCTTCACCGTTGGGATAGTGTTCTCTGGATTAAAAGCCACACCCTTTTTCCTCCATACATAGTGCTGATTACTATATCTAGTGATCACTTGCAAACTTTTGACCCCTGGAATTCTGATACAGTGAATTAATGATGAAATAAGTATGTGTGAACAAAGCAGATGCCCTAATTTACTTGCCAAAAGAAATGTACGTTAATATTAAACATGGAATTGTGAAAAACTGAGATATATCTTTAGCCTATGTGCATGTAAACTTTTGGCCTCAACTGTAACTCCTAACTGTAACTTTTTTTTACTGGTACTGTAGGCATGTTTGTGTTTAATAAAGCATGTGTGTGCTTATAAATTTTGTTTTCCACTCTTACCAGTCCCCACCACAGTGCGTCAGCATAGGTATCAAAGTCCTGAGCAGGTGTTGGGGTGCCATCTTCATCAGTGGGTGGCGTCATGAAGACAACATCCTTCTCCACCAGGTAGACCAGGAATGAGGACAGGATAAGAGACAGGAAGCCAATATACCATGCAGTGATCAGTTCCTAACACACACAGACACACATGTACAGCCAGTCAATAGTACAGGCACTCCTGGTACCTTTTTTATTATTTGTAAGGGGAAATATGTGAAGCAATGTATAATGTATATCATAATTTGCATTAACCTACACTGCAATTTGCAATTTGCATTGTAATCTGTTACCTTAAATTGTAATCTGCACATTTGCTTATGTTTTACAGTGAGCCTCAGTAGATGCTATAGTTTGCCTCTTCCACATGAACAAAATGATCCAGTAAACAAAGTCAGAGTTGCTGTGGCAAGAGGATATCAACAAATTGTAGAAAGCTGAAACTTCTATGCAGCTGTGAGACATGCTAGCTGATATCACTCAGCTCTGGCTAAGCACCTACACTCCTGGGCAAAACAATGAGCCAAGCAGAAAAAGGCAAAATATTAAGCTTTTAATGGTCTGAACAACAAATCATTGGTCAGGAAATTATCAAGAATTAAACACATAGATAAAGGAACTTAGTATGGGATAGCTTTTCCCTTTGATTTCTCTAAATGTTTAAGCTTTGCGGCCCTTGATGGGCTGCATCAGGTGTGGCAGATAATAATGACTAATCTTTTAAGAAAAAAAACATCTCAGAAGATATTTTTGGAAGATTTTGTACACCCAGACATGTGTTACTTTGAATTTTACATCAAACATTTTAATCATTGTCATGATTTTACTACCTTACCAACTCAACAGGGAAAGATACACTACCTTTAGCCTACACAAAGATAACTGTTATCTTTGTGCAGGCACAAAGATGAATATGTCACAACTGCTGGCAGACAATAGCATTATTTTAGTGGGAGTGATTGGACAAAGAAAGATTACTTATAAAATGAATTACAAAGTGTTAGTGTTAAACATTTCCATGTAATGAATTTTGTAAGGATGTATTTATTGACATGTACATTCCAGGCCTCACAGAGGGAGGGAACCATTGACTGTAGCAGTAGGAACAAGCAGCACTAAAGTACTGTTCTCCGAATTGCCAATTTAGAAGAATTGTGTGTGTGTGTGTTTACCTTGCTGTGAGCATATATTGCAGACCCCAGCAGTTTCCAGGTGCCACCTCGCCGGTCCATGCGCAACATACGCAGAATCTGCAGAAAGCGCAGACTCCGAAGAGACGTAGCCAAAACATTTCCCTGGTTACCCAAAGCAACTACCGGCACTGATGCTATCAGCACAAAGATATCTGTGCAAACACACAAAACCTCTTCTTCATCAATGAGGGAAAGTACAAGTATGTGTTTTTGTATTAGGAGTTGCATGACTAATTTTGCTAGCCAAACATGCATTCAAAAAAGTAGTGAACCAGTCATCTTTTCTGGTGATTATGTTTAATTCTATGATTCAGGACATTGCTAGTTTTTATGCAGTTTTATTTAGGCCATTTTAACAGCAAAGAAAGCATCACCATACTTCAATTAACAGCCATAATACAATCAACACATAATACAGGAGCTACAAATTAGACTTCCAGCTTCAACATTTTAAATCATATTACACTATTTAAGGGCGTGCCTGTTCTTAACTTCACGTATGTGGACGACATGGCAGCTCAGCTGAAATGAATCACTGAATGCAGAACTGAGACTGCACAGCATGGAAGCACATGTATGATAACAGAGCTCTCCTCATAGCTCAGTAACTGGCCTTCTTTGGATGGGGGATGCTATGTCTACAGCTGTATCTGGGAGGTTTTTCCTGGCCAGTAAGGACCTGTGGAACTGTAGTGGTGCAACTCTGGCCTCAGTAGCAGCTAAAACTGGGACTGTAAATCGAGCTCTGAACTAGCTGAATAGGATTTGATAGTGATGAGCAACCTACAGCATAGAATGCACACATTCACACAGTGCTGATCACAATGGAAAATACAACAAAAATAACTGTGGGAGTGGGTGGGATTTTCATATGGAGCAGGCAGGAATTCAATTAAAAGTCCTGTGGACACCTCTACACTCAACCATAAACATGTTTTGAAAGTGAAAACATTCCATTAAAGTAAAATAAAAATGAAAAAAAGATAAATACTCTGAAATATTTCAAAGTACGAGTCTGCTTTTTTGCAGTCTGCCACCTGGGTTTTTTCACCCAGACTAGTCAAACAGCACCTCACAGCAGTGACTAGTAAATGTATTAGTTGACTAGTCAACTAGTCTATGCAACCCCTAAAATGTACAGTAAGTATAGTGGCATGCAAAATAATTTACTTTTCAGGTAATTTTGATAGTCCTCACATGTATGACATTCATGTCCATGTTGTAAAAAAAAAAAACTAAAGATAAAAATATGCTTTTTTTCCCCTGAAGTGCTCAAAACCAGAAATAGATGTGTTTATAGATCATTTTGCTAGAGTATTACTTTAGACCTAAATATAGTATTACATAATGCGTGTGCCAGTGTGTGTCTGTAACACTTGCCCAGTATACACAGTGGTTTGCGAGCAAATTTGAGACGTCCTCTCCAACCCTTATATCTACAGCGGCATCCTGCTGCCCAGATCCTCAGCACAAACTCACTCCCAAAAATAAAAATAGTGAATGTCTCCTACAGGGAGAGTAAGAGAGATGAGAGAGGTGAGATTGAGAGAAGAGAAAACAGAAAATATTTAATAAAAGTGTCAATTTTTCCAGTATTTTTTTTTACTCAGCATCCCACACACATAACACATAGCTGTGTATTTCTCCACTGTGTGTGTGTATGTGTCTGTGTGTGTGTGTGTGTGTGTGTCTGTGGGTGTCTCATATAAAGTCACCTCCTGGACTAACCTTTCCTTTCCAGAGGTGAATTAACAATCAGTGTAATAATAATCTATAATTTAGTTTGGGTATATCTTCAACATATAAACAGTGTTGACCACAAAGTTGCCTCCACTGTTACTGAACACACAAGGTACAGTATGTATGTATGTATATATATATATATGTATACACACACACACACACATATATAGATCGCATGCACACACTTACCAGAACCACCAGCCAGTGACCTGAGTCATCCTCATACTCTTTAAATGTTGTTAGAATTGCCAAAATAAGACACGCCAGGACTATCAAAAACCTAGAAACAAGGAATAAATTGTTAATAAAAAGTTCTTTATTTTTATTTCAAAAAAGGACACAGAAATTGTTCTGTAGAATCAACTATTTTGGTAGGAGTTTGTTGGAGTTAGCTGTTTTGAAATGCAAAGAAGGCCTTCCCTTTAGTGTTTCCTCTAGCATCTCATCTGCAAAACAGATGAATGTTTACTGCCGAGCCTACCTAGCCAACACCATAAAAAAATGTAAACCCTAAAAATTTAGAACAACTTTGTGGCAGCAGAGTGCAATAAAGTACGAAACTATTTTTACAGGACTAAATATTGCTAACTCTATTGCTTACTATAAAAGAAAGGTGGGGGGGGGGGATTTTACGGTTATACTGTTTTAACTCTTTTGGCTAAAATGGGACTGCTGTTGGTTTCAGAGAAAACATACAGTACAGGCTGATTATATGAGTAAACGGGCAGATGATCAAATACATATGTTGTTATGTGGGAAGTATGAGGTCATTTAAATTATTGTTGAGTAATTTAACTCAGACATAAAAAAAAATGTACCAGCTCTCTCCTGATTATTATGCTCAAACAAAACAGTATCAGCACTTGAGAGATAATTATTCTCAAGAATTTTATCAGCACTTGAATGTATGTCTCCCTGAATAAGGTTCAGCATCACACTTAAGTGGCTATTATCCTCAAGAGGGAATAATATTGACACGTTGGTCATTATTTCCCATGCACAGTCTGGGGGAATGCATCAGGGAGTGTTACAAACCATCTCTACTAGTTCTGTAGGGAAACCCTGGCAGTACAGAATGTAAGGAAGTAGAACAATAGGTTAGATATGAACGCGTGGTTCTATAAATAAGTGGAAGCCACCTGGGTCCCTTGAGTTAATGAGAATGACCAAGCAAGGACAAGCGTGACAAAGCAGGGGCCTTTTATAGACTTCACACATCATGTCATGGTCACAACATAACGACTGCTATTAGTACTCAGCCAGAACACATGGGAAAACTCCACCAGTTCCAGAAGGAACCTGTTGTGGAGGTCCTAAACTTAGCTGTAGAACCACAGTTCCATATGTAACCTACAGATCACTGAATAAGAAGCTGTCAAAATGAAAGTTTGCACAATAAGATGAACAGTGAGAACAACAGTGACAAACCTCTTGGGTCACAATCATTAATAATAAAAAAAAACACCAGAAGAAAGCAAAAAGTATTGGTTATCTTTTAAAAGTATCAGACTAACTAGCAAACATTAGCTACCTAGCTAGGCTAAACTAGTTATACTTACTCTTCACTAAAATAAGTGAAGTTATGCTCTTTCATTGCAACTTGACAAGATAGTGAAAGTCTGAATTAACTAACATCACTGCTTCCAATATGTAATTAATTTGCATGGGAAATACTAATACTGACAAACCCCAAAGAGAAACCACAACAGATGGGGGAACTGTTCTGTCAAACTGAAATGAGTAAGAAACACTAATTTCTTCCTTTTACATCAGTTTCAGTAACTCACACTTCATCTCCCTTCTTCTTCTCTGAATCACACTTTCAGTCTTTCATAAGATGCAGAAGTGATCAGCACAACAGGAAAGAGAGCTGCAGTTCCTGAGAGATTTGCTAACAAGCAATTTGAACTAGAGATCCAATAGAGTAATGCAGAGTCAGCATGTCAGATCAACACACACACACACACACACACACACACACACACACACACACACACACACACACACACACACACACACACACACATTACAGGCAAATAATGCTCATGTGACTGAGACTGGACACAAATCATGTCCTCCTGCAGTGACCCTGTCTTTACAAGTACAGCTGAAGGATTTTATATCTTACACAGGGACACACACAGCAAATCCTGCTCTTGGGACTGGACACATATGTAATGGAACAGCAAATAATCTGCCAAAAAAATGGAATACAGAAACACTTACCTGATGAACATAACACATTTGAAAAACATATTTAGAAAACAGAGTCATGGCATTCATAAGGGTGGATGGCTCTCCCTTGACTCTTTCCTGACAATGAAAAAAAAAAAATTAAACCAAGGTAAATCATGTCAGAACTTTTCCCACCCTCAGTGTGAAATTATAACATATAAAAATTAAGTGAAAAACAATCAGAAACATTTTAGGGAAAAATAGAAAAAATAAAAAACTTACAATAACCTGGTTGCATACATTGTTCAAACACCTTCTGATTATGTTACGCCACTTAGCCTTTTTGTAACTTAGAGTCACAAGTCATTGTCTTGCTAAAAGGGGAAATTCTTTTTCATCTTCAGCTTAGTAGCAGACACCTGAAGGTTTTGCACTAAAATCGACCGGTATTTGTAGCTATTCATGATTCTTTCCACCTTGATAGAAGCCCCAGTTCTAGCTAAAGAAAAGCAGCCCTAAAGCATGACGCTGCTACCACCATGCTACATCATGGGCATGGTGCTCTTTTGGTGCTCTTTTTTTTGCACCAAACATACCTTTCGGAATTATGGAATTATTATACCTTTTGGAATTGGTCTCATCAGACCATAACACATTTTGCCACAAGGTTTAGGGTGATTTATTTGAGCTTGGATGTTTTTTTCTGAGAAAGGGCTTCCGGCTAGCCACCCTGCCCCATAGCCCAGACATGTGAAAAATATGAGAGACTGTTGTCACATGCAGTGAGGAATTAGTACTTGCATATATTTCTGTAGCTCCTTTAATATTGTCTTAGGTCTATTGGCAGCCTCCCTGTTAAGTTTTTGTCTTGTCCTTTTATAAACTTTGGAGGGACGTCCTGTTCGTGGGTTCTCCATTTTCTCCACTTGTTGTTGATGGCCTGCACGGTGTTCCATGGTACCTCTCTTCTGATCGATACCTTTATACAGTGGGACCATGTACAGGCTTTATAAGCTCTTTGCAGACCATGGCCAAGTCAGATTAAACCAAGAAGATGTGAAGAAAATGTGAAGGTCTTTATTTGGGGTTAATCAGAATAATGTCATTGATGACAGCTATATGATAATTACTTTTGAACATGACATTGATCATGCCACATCTCCAATTATAAAAGGTGTGCACCTTTTATGGAACCAGATTGTTATAAGTCTTTTATTTTTCCTATTTTGCCCTAAAATGTTTCTGATTGTTTTTCACTTAATTTTTATACGTTGTAATTTCACATTGAGGGTGGAAAAAGTTCTGACATTTATCTTGGTTTCTTTTTTTTTATTTTTATTTTTTTTACAAAACCTGCCATTTTAACAGGGGTGTGTAGACTTTTATGTCCACTGTATGTCTGCGGTTCTTGTTTTCATGTGAGTCTGATTAGTCCAACTTGAGCCTTCTTCTGATTTCACCAGGTCTGTGTAAAAAAAGCACCCCAATGTCCATTCCAAACCAGTGCAAAAGTAGCCCCATAATCAATAAAACTTACCAAAAACTAGCCCAATACTCCAAATATGTCCCTTAAAAACCCTGTGAACTTTAAAGTGCAACATCATACTTATCATTGTCAATGTACTGTAATATTTACAAGTCATACATTTTAAAACAAAACTGTAGAACAACAGTTTTCCTAAAGAGTTATCACATTATTACATATTATTATAATCAATAAAGAATAGCTATAAGAAGGAATAAAACAATTCACTGAGGGGAAACACAGTACCTTGTACAGTATCATACAGAGGTATGCTGAGAATGTGAATAATCTAATGCCTGCACAAATTCCCAACCCCTGGACAAAAAAAATAATAATCCTGTGGCTGCAGTTCAAAATCAGCTTAATTATGTGTGAAAACTTTGGATCTGCCAGCAGTGAGTCACCAGTGAGTCACAAACTTTACCAGGGAGTTCCACTGACCTCTAAACACAGAGAACTTCAACAAGTGTAAAACAAGGGCATTGCAACAGGCAGGCTCAAAATGTAAGGCCTGGACATTTTTTCTTTTTTTTTTATGCACCTATTTACACTTCCATTTTAATGGAAGTCAAGTCAAGACATTAGGATTCACTGTGACCATGAAATGGACAAAGCAGTTACTGAATGAATTAAGAATTAAGATTAAGAATGAATGAATGATATATTCCTTTACTTATCGCCTTTACTTACTTTAATGTTAACAATTCAGTTACTCTTTGTATATTTCTTATTACAATCACATTTAAATGTAATTGGGTAAAATGTTACCACACTATCTCAAGCGGTGATCTCTAACTACTGCTGCAGCTGTTGCATCTATTTGCTAAATACACATTAGCTCTCACAGCTAATTAATGTGATTAGGTGATTGTGCATTAGGGCATTAGAATACGACCACAGTTGTTACAGCATCCTCACTAAGGAAGAAACAGAAAAATGCACAGGAAAATGATGTGCAAACAATGATGAAAAAAAAAAACATTTCACTTCTGGAAACACATTGCTCTGAATTACAAAAGGGCACTGTCACTTTTGACTAGGGATGTAACCAATATGAATACATTATTCAGCCAATAGGAATACATTATTCAGCTAATAGGAATACATTATTCAGCTAATAGGAATACATTATTTGGATTGAGCAGATCAAATGTTCTAAATGAATACAAATATAGATGTAAATTTTTATTTTTTATTTTTTAAAGTTTCACATTGAGACTATAGGTGAGCATCAGGCCTGGGACACCACAAGACGAAACAAAAAAGTAAACCTAGTGACCTACATCTCAAAAACCGCAAAAGAGTCCTAAAACTTGCTCAGCTGACTAAGTTTAGGCTTTGGATAAGGGAGATGAATTTTTCTCAGCCCAGGCAGACTTCACACTGTGCACAGGGCACCATATGTGGGTCTCCAAAAAAAAACAAATCATAAACTTTTACATTCATTGTGCATGTTCTTTGCTGTTCTTAAATAAATGTTCATAATTATTAAAAGTAAATCTTTTCAGAAAATCATACAGGCGTTATAAAGAAAGGGACGCATGTTTAAAAATCACAAATTAATTCAACAGTTCTGTTGGCTGAAGTTCATTAATATAATATCTATATCTATATCTATCTACCTGTCTATCTATCTGTATATACAGTCAGGTCCATAAATATTGGGACATTGACACAATTCTAACATTTTTGGCTCTATACACCACCACAAT
>CM074994.1:7515705-7533155 GCA_037576825.1 Pangasius krempfi | reverse complement strand
AATCCATTGTGGTGGTGTATAGAGCCAAAAATGTTAGAATTGTGTCGATGTCCTAATATTTATGGACCTGACTGTATGTGAAGAATATGAGAGATTGTTGTTACACGCAGAGAGTAATCAGTACTTCTCAGATGTTCCTGCCGCTCCTTTAATGTTGTCGTAGGTCTATTGGCAGCCTCCCTGGTAAGTTTTTGTCTTATTCTTTTGTAAATTTTGGAGGAACGTCTTGATGCCATTAATATGGAACCCCATTTTCTCTCCAATTGTTGATGATGGCCTTCACAGTGTTCGATGGTATATCTAATGTTTTGGAATTCTTTTATACCCCTCTCCTGATCAATACCTTTCGACAATGGGACCCTGTACAGGCTTTGTAAGCTCTTTGCAGACTACGGCTTCAGCAGTCAGGTGACACCAAGAAGATGTGAAAAAAATTTGTACAGAAACAGCTGGTCTTTACTTGGTGTTAATCAGAATAATTTCATTGATGATATCTGTATGATAATTACTTTTGAATCAGGTTATTTTAACTTTTTTATTTTTCATATTTTTCCTTAAAATCTTTCTGATTGTTTTTCACATTTTCCGCAATTTTTATATATTGTAATTTCACTTTGAGGGTGGAAAATGTTCTGACATGATTTATCTTGGTTGAAATATTTTTAAAGCACAAAAACCTGCCATTTTAAGGAGGTGTGTAGACTTTTTATATCCATTGTATATATACATATATAAACAAACTGTCATCTGCTCAGAGTGTGTAAGCACTCTTCTCTGCTTGATGATGATATGAGACAGAGCAGGTGCATTCTGACCAGTATCTGATTATAAACTGAATTACATCTGCTTTGCTTCAGTGTGTAGCTTTCCAAACATCCTGATCAAATTGTGAGGAAAGCACATTTAGATACCAAAGTTTTAGACAACCTTAGGCAAACTACTTTTACCGCTGTGTTTGTGAACCTCCTCCTTACTGGCTCCTTAACCAGTGTGATATTTGCAGACAGACTCCAAGGCAAGGTTAGGCAATAACCTAACTAAAAGAATTTCCACATCATTCTGGCAAAATATACAGTATGTATGCTGTCTTAAAGTAGAAGTATATTAATGGCATAAAACTCAATTTTGGTCAAAACCTGATTTTTCATCTTTTTTTTTTTTTTCGAGAAATCAGTCACAGCAACTTCTAGATGGCTTTTTCCAGATAGTCACAAAAATAACAGTTCCCTAATTTGTAAAATTTTGTAAAATTAATTTGGTAAAAGTAAATTTTTTTCATTATCCATTGCACTACTTTTTAAACTTTATTTGCACTTGTAGCAAGCATTCTTAACAGCACCCATATACTAAAAAATAATAATAATCAGGCATTATCACTTTTTCTCAGTCATCCACTGGTGCAAACATTTTTCTGTCACACCACTCAGGAACCCCCTCATTCATTCATCTTCAGTAACCTCTTTATCCTGGTCAGGGTCTATAGGCAATCCTGCTAAACCACAAGGTGGGAGAGTTCTCCTTGAATGGGATGCCAGTCCATTGCAGGGCACCATGTACACACACACATGCACACACTCATTCACACCTAGGGCAAATTTAGCATAGCCAATTCACTTACTTGTGTGTTTTTGGACAGTGGGAGCAAGGCAGAAAACCTGGAGTAAACCTACATGAACACAGGGAGAACATGCAAAACTCCACATAGCCAGTAACTCAATCTCAGGATCAATCTCAGGCCCCTGGAGCTCAGAGGTAATGCTACACACTACACCACTGTGCCACCCATAACTGTTTGTGCTTTTTTTAGCACAGTGTTGGAGAATTACTGGAAAATTAAACACACAAGCATGTTTCCTTGTCAACCATCCTGGGGCAAAAAGTAGGACTCTTGGTGTGACCTAGTTGATGAATTCTTTGAAACTTGGTACGAATCAGCGGTAGAGGCAGAAAGGCATACAGTATTGAGGCTGTTGGCCAGCACACCCTGTCCCAACAGGCTATCCAGTTCTGCTAGGGAGAACCGAAATCAGTAATGAATTGACTTAATGTTGGAGACGAGGTAGATGTGCACCTTGCCAAACTTTCTGCAGATCTGGGAAACCTCTGACACCACCCCCATTGCCCCTGTGGCACCACATTACTCCTGGCCAGTGAAGGAGACATCTGTGGTGACTCTTTCCAATGACGCACCACTCCCAAGTAGACTCATGTGTCTAAAGCTACAGCCTATTCCCCTCTAGCTGGAACAAGGACATATCTCTGCCTGTGGTATTTGTGGTCTATCCACAGGCTGCTAAACCTCTTCTGAAAGCCTCAAGCTCCACACCGATGAATTGTGTCTCCTGTTTCATGTGAGGCAGCTCTTCTCTGACTTCATTGTAAGATTGAATGCCATAAAGTGACCAAAGAGAGTGGATGAGGTACTGAATGGTAGAACTTTGACTTAGAATGCCCATCCATGGAAGGAAAATCTCAAAAGGCATCTGTGTTCTGGGGTGATGGGAACTTGGAAATATGTTCCCATAGAAATTCTTTTAAACAAGAAAGTGCACTGAGTAGAACCCTTTGTTGTGAATGGTGAAGTCTACTTTTTAAATCATGCTTCTGTACAAGAAGGAACAAACTTCTTGAGTCAGCCAACTTATTGAGATCTTATAAAAATGAGGCCCTGAACCCAGAGAATGGGGGCTGATGACATAAAATTATCATGAGGACCCACTGATCTGAAGTAGTTGTTGCCCAAGTTGAATGGTAGTCAGCTGAATGGCAGGAATATGGAAATGCAGATGAAGAAACTGGCCTGGTGGGTTGAACAGTGGGAAACTTGTGTTAGAAATCAGTAGTGTGGTAAGGGAACCAATTTTACCATGCTAGCAGTAAAGTCTCATTCATAGGCCCATTTGTGATAGATGGAGGGAAGTGTGAAGAAATGAGTAAAAAAGTTCAGAGGGAGGACCTGACACAGTTGGGAGAATGAGTGGTGAATGTAGAGAAACCTGACTCCAGCCCCAGTGCTATGTATTAATGGATCAAATACCACCCCAGGAGTTGGTAGACAGAAAAAAAACTCCAAAAGTGAGCCAATAATGACCCAGCAAGAAGGAAAACAACTCTAACCTCAGTTTATATGTTAACAGCTAACTTACTAAACTTGAGTTAACTTAGAAGACAAGAAGGTATCCAGGTAATTCTTACTGCCCCTAGTGGTTAGGAGGGGTGATCTAGAACCTTACATCTTCATCAAATGGTGACCAGCAACTGTTCTTAACCCTAGGGTAAGATTTTATGACATAGCAACATTTTCACCTGATAATCACACCCATTTTGTGGTTCTCTCCCAAACTGTTGCAGCAAAATTGGAAGCACACAATTGTATAGAATGTATTTGTATGCTGTAGCATTACAATTTCCCTTCACTGGAATTAAGGGGCCCAAACCTGTTCCAGCATGACAATGCCCCTGTGCCCAAAGTGTGGTCCATGAAGACAGGGTTTGCCCAGGATGGAGTGGAAGAACTTGAGTGGCCTGCACAGAGCCACAGCTTTGGGATTAATTGGAGCACAAGACTGCACACCAGGCTTTCTCGTCTGACACCAGTACCTGACATCACTGGGCAAATCTCCACAGCCACTTTCTAAAATCTAATGAAAAACCTTCCCAGAAGAGTTGAGGTTATTATGACAGCAAAGGGACTAAATCTGGAATCACATATGGAATCACATATGATGGGTCGGTGTCCACAAACATTTGGCCGTAGAGAGTATTTAATATTGCATATATTTTAAGGGAACCTTACCGTACAGCATTACAGTAAAATTTGTATTAGAAATAAAAATGAATTCATATTTCACTTAGTTCTAGTAGAAACGTATAGAAACTTATGTTTTTTTTATTTCTTTTTAAAGACTGTTCCTTCAAGTATTTTTCCAAGTTAAAATTACTACACAACTCTGTTTAATTATATCTGTTTACAATTAAGGCGTATCTGTAAAAGGAGAAAAAAACTCAAAGAACTACTCAAAGGCTGGACTTCTGAGTAGCTTCTCATTTGTGATTGTCATGAAAACTCACAGTGTGCTGTCATGGTGAAAAGAGAATGCAGTATAGTAGCTAGAATGGAGGCAACACAGGCTGGTCTTTCTCCAAAACTTCAACTTCACTACTGGCCTCTATTATGCCTAGTATGCCCTAACTGCCTTGTGGCAATACAGCAACTTTTAACTATGCAATTCAGTGTTTACCAGTGTTTGTAGTTCCTATGTTCTCCTGGTTCTACCTCTAGTTTGAACCTTAGGCTAAATGTTTTGTGAATAACAAATATGGATTTGCTTTCTAGCAATTGCAATTCTGCAATTAAAATACTGAACAGCACACATGCTAACTGAAAAAATCTTTCTCATTTAAAGAATACAATAAGCTCTCTCTGTATCTCTCTCTCTCTCGCTCTCTGGGATAAGTGCCTGCATACTTTGTTGTCACTTACTGTCAGAAACATTCTGATAGTTATTAGCAAAAGGACTGTATGTGTGGCATATTTAGGTTAAGGTCATGGCTGTATATAAACTGTCAATATGTAACAATGACACTATAAGCTGCTCCACATCCTCAGAAGACAGTTTGGTTTTATGCACACCTTGATTTGACCTTCCAAAGTAACTCTGTTAATGTTGAGTTGTGAAGAATTCCTCTCTGAACAAAAGCCAAACTCAGCGTATACACACACACACACACATACACACACATACACACAGTATTCATAAAATGGGTTTGTTTGTCTGATTAAAACTGTAGGCATTGGCTTTCATGACTCATACAACATACACAAACCTTTAACACCAAAGGTGCTGCAACACTTTGCAAACTTTTGACATACAAAACAAATAAGCACACATTCACTCCAAGCAGAACATTTAGCTCAGAGGCAAAGAGCAAGCATCACCAGCTGAGCTGCTCTTAAGCACTTAAGGCACCATTAGAGGTTATTACGGAGGTGAAAGCTAAAAGCACCTGCATATATTTCAGCTGATTTCCAGGAACTGCAGCTTACAACTGTGTGTGATTGTGTGTGCAGAAATGTTTAAATATTTGTTAGCATATAACTGTATGATAATGTATGCTAATGTACCATTTTTATAGTCAAATGTGAATTAATCAATGTAGAATGTACAAATAAATGTTATTATTGTGGAACATTAGTTCATGATAATATCATGATTAGATAATTTAATGCCACTGCAAAGTATATATTTATATATGGTGAAACATGGTAATGTTCAACACCTAAGCTTTATTATTTTTATTTCTTGCACTAACAACTGCAAGTCAAGTCTGCTGTTACTAAGCTTTAGTAGTGGCATCATTTACTGAAACCAAGTGTCCCATATTACCTAATCAGTTGTCACAGATGAGTAGTTTTGATGCAAAGAATATTGAATGTTTATCATGTTCAGTAAAAACATTTTTCTTTCTGATATGAATAGCCAATAGCTGCATGTATTCTGAAAGTAATTTCTAAAGTGTTGAAATATTGTACTGGCAGAAAATATTGGACAGAATATTAAATATTCTGTAAAATAATATATTCTATAAATTATAGGATATTATTCCTGTAAAATAATATACTCTATAAAGTATAGGATATTATTTCTAAATGAATATAACATTTCAATCTGTAATATGAATTTGAAATATCTTGCACTTTTCAGATTTTATAAATAATAAGAAAAAATAAGAAGAAATGAACAGAAGTTCTTATTTTAATAAAACCTCAGTTTCTGCTGATTTAGAATGATGTTCCACAATACACAATCTGTTGATTTATTTCTTTGCTATCACCTCTCCCTCTGCAGTCACTCTCTTCTCTCGCCACATGTGTGTTGTGTGTGTGTGTGTGTGTGTGTACATGCGTGTGTGTGATATGTTTGTTCTTATCAAGTGGGTTGCGGAATTCAATAACGTCCCATTCAGTGTGAAAGCTTCTATTACAGCTCATACTAAACACATTTAATGCAGATACTGTACCCCTGCACAGTTTCTATGGTAACACTGAAAAACAAAGCTGAAGTTATCATTCAAACAAACAGGCAATGATATATCATACTCTAAATAATTTGTTTAAGGTTGTTTAATAGTCTCATTTTTTTGTTTCAGCACATTCTGAGAAAATTTATGGGATTTAATTTATAAAGCATAACCTAGTTTGACAGAAATGACATAACTCACTTAGATACATACATTAAACTATTACTGAATTTTTATTGTATCCATTCTATCCCTACATCACCACACACACACATCTCTTTGTGTAGGTTGAATGATTTTGCTCTCTTTTAGCGGTAGATCTAATTTGGAACAGTTGCTCAGCAACAGACTCTTTACTGCATATCACTGTACTATCCTTCCAAAGCAAAAATTACACACACACTTTAGTAGCACACAGCACACACTGCAGAGACAGAAATTCATAAACATCTCAATTTTATGTGTCCTCATGACCATGTATGTTTGTCAGAGGGCACTGGAGCAGCCCTCCTCCACTCCAAATGGAAATGTTACCGTGGCAACCTGTCACATGACTCAGCTTCAGAAGCCTGAAAAACTACACAGTGTGTGTGTGTGTGTGTGTGTGTGTGTGTGTGTGTGAGAGAGAGAGAGAGAGAGAGAGAGGGAGGGAAGTCAAAGTGTAAGGCTCTTAAAGTCTATCTGATGAACTGTATCACATTTCTTATTAAAAACAAGTCCTGTAGAACAGACTGTGACTAACTTTTGACATACAGACACATACACATCTGTAGATGTCTTCGGGTGCAATGCTGTGTTCATTCACAGTTCTTACCACAACGTGATGCTGTGAAACATGCACCTCCCATGCCAAGCAAAGGTAAAAATATTCATCTGAGAAATTCTTTCAGCTAATGCTGTGACCATTGGGATTAATGTTTTGTATGTGTGTGTGTGTGTGTGTGTGTGTGTGTGTGCGCATGTGCCACACGCAGTTTCTCTCATATTAACTTCCATCTACCCAGGAAAGTCACCTACAGGGTCAGTGAGGAGTGATGAATCACTACATGGCTTGAGAATGCTGGGTAATGTCATTTTAAATTGGAAACACAAAGAATTTTCCAGAGGTCATTATACACTCTAAATGTATGCGTGTGGTGACTTGGCATGTTTGCACATAGGGTGTTTGTTATTAGCCAATTTCACAACAGTGCAATATTATTAACAGTGTAAACAAAAGCAACTGTAACTGGTAGTACTTATACGATGGCCACAGGAAATACTTGTTTCTGATTGATTGGCAAGTGTGTTTTAGTTTCTTATATCAGGACACATCTAAAGGTTATCTAGTCAAAAACTCAATAACAGTTCTTTATTAATGTATCTGATCCTACTTATGCTTTATCATTCCACTAAATAACAGTGAGTAAAAATGATACATGGATAAAGTAAAAATGATACACACCCTAGATGCCTGTCCATTGCTAGGCACCATGCACACACACATTCGCACACACTCATTCACAGCTAGCACAATTTAGAATAGACAGTCCACCTACCGGCATGTTTGTGGACATGGACAGTGAGAGAACATGGACAGTGAAATTACAGTGAAATCTTATTGAATGTAACTTAGCATTAATTCAGTTGCTTAGATTCTGAGATTGCCTTTTTGCTTCATGTTCAAGTAAAATGCAACACTGACACTCCTACATTCCAGGACAATAATTGTAGGGTGCATAGGGCCAAATCCGTGTGTGATTTCTTCAATGGGCATGATGGAACACTTTAACACCCTCACTGGCTGGCAAAATCAACAGCCCTCAATCCCACAGACAACTTGTCGGAAACAGCAAGAGAAACACCAAAATAGGGACCCACAAACTAGCAGAACTGACCACCCAGTCAGTGAAAGAGTGGGCTAAAATTGGCATGCACTCAAGACACTGGCAGCATCCTAACCTGCCAAGATTGGTGCTGTTGGCAAGTGTTAGGGAAAAATAAAATGTTTTAAATTACAATTTTTGTAAGGAGCATATGAACCACAATAAAAATAGGCTATATTGTTTCTTTAAAATTAACTAAATCTAATTACTACATACTACGTTGGCCTATATATTTTTTCAGTTTGCCTTACCTAAAAACAAAGAGCACTACAGACCCCCAAGGTGATTTAATATTGTAAAATACTGTTTTTATCCTAGAACTTTATGGCACTCATATTATTAACATAACAGTAGTGTACACATACACAGCTATTTTTGAAATAGAAAATTTGAAAAATTAACATGTACGGAAAAACAGAATTTCTACCTTCTACACTATAAGAAATTGCAGTTCAAAATTGCATGAAATACATAGTATACAGTCCTCTCCAAAAGTATTGGATTCTTTTGTTTTTGTTGTACACTGAAGGTATTTGGGTAGATATGTTAAGATATGTTAAACAACGTAGAACTAAAATAGACTTAAATAGACTTAATAGGCTTAAAGTAAATGAAAGTAAATACCATTTAATATTTGGTTGTATATCCCTTGCTCGCAATAAGTTCATCAAGCTGGTGACCCACTGACTGCCAAACTGTTGCATTCTTCTTTTTCTTTTCCAGACTTGTACCACAGCTTCTTTCAGTTGTTGTTTGTTTTGGTGGGTTTCTCCCTTCAGTCTCCTCTTCAGGAGGTGAAATGCATGCTCAATTGGGTTAAGGTCTGGTGATTGACTTGGCCAGTCTAAAACCTTCCACTTTTTCCCCTGATGAGGTCCTTTGTTATTTTGGCAGTGTGTTTTGGTTCATTGTTTTGGTGCTTGATGAAGTTCCTCCCAATTTGATTGGTTGCATTTCTCTGTAAATTGGCAGACAATGTTTCTCTAGACTTCTGAATTCATTTTTCTGGTGCCATCATGTGTTACGTCATCAATAAAGATTAGTGAGCCTGTTTGAGAAGCAGCCATGCAAGCCCAAACCTTCACACTACCTTCACCATGCTTAAACAATGAGCTAGTATGTATTGGATTATGAGCAGATCCTTTCTTTCTCCACACTTTGGCATTTCCATCACTTAGAGGTTGAGGTAGAGGTTGATCTTGGTTCCAGAACTTTTGTGGCTCATCTCTGTATTTCTTTGTGGATTCCAATCTGGCCTTCTGATTCTTACTGCCGTTGAGTGACTTGCATCTTGTGGTATGGCCTCTATATTTCTGCTCTCCAAGTCTTCTTAGTGCAGTCTACTGTGATACCTTCACCCCCTGTGGAGGTTGTTGGTGATGTCACTGACAGTTGTTTTTGAGTTTATCTTCACAGCTCTCACAATGTTTCTGTTACCGACCGCTGTTGTTTTCCTTGGCCAACCTGTTCAATGTCTGGTTGTTGGTGCACCAGTGGTTTCTTTGTTTTTCAGGACATTCCACATTGTATTGGCTATGCCCAATGCATGTACAATGGCTCTGAATGATTTTCTCTCTTTTCTCAGCATCAAAATGGCTTACTTTTCCCCCATATAGACAGCTCTATCATGTTGTTATCTTTTTTAACAACAAATGGAGTCTTCAGAGGCGAAACCCAGAGGCGAGGCACACATAGGCAACAAGAAATGCCTGTCAGCCACATGTTCCAATACTTTTGATCATTTGAAAAATGGGTGGGTCTCATTCATCTTTTGATCTCTAACCTTCAGTGTATCGCAAAAAGAAAATAATTGACCTTGCCATTCCAATACTTTTTGGATTGTATAACTGAAATACTGACTGAAATTATTGGTAACACTTCACAATCCCGTTCAACAACTCAGAGATAACTATGCAGGAACGAATGAGTAGTGCCACAGAGGCAGTGTGATACTCTGGGCAATATTCTACTGGGAATTCTTGGGTTCTGTGGATGTTATTTTGACACATACCACCTACCTAAACATTGTTGCAGACCAAGTACTCCCCTTCATGACAACAGTATTCCCTAATGGCAGTGGCCTCTTTAAGTAGCATAATGTGCTCTGCCACACTGCAAAAATTGTTCAGGAATGGTTTGAGGAACATGACAAAGAGTTCAAGGTGTTGACTTGGCCTCCAATTTCCCCAGATCTGAAGTCGATCGATGTGGTCCAATCCGTGGAGGCCCCACCTCACTACTTACAGGATTTAAAGGATCTGCTGCTAACATTTTGGTGCCAGGTACCACAGCACTCCTTCAAAGGTCCTCCACGGGTCAGAACAACACAGTAAAGTGTTACTAATTACTAATGAGGTTCCATGTGTTTCACTTTACAATATTGTTCCAGATCTTCATTAACTACTGAAGAATAACCCTTCATGCATTACTAATGAGTTTCAGTTTACTGTTTAAACTTATATCCATATAGTTAAAATACTTGCAAACAACATTCTTAAGTGATTTATACAACTTGGAGCTGTTATAGTACAAATCAGGGGCGACATATGAATTTAAAAGTTACATTCAAATTACTTAATAATGATAATAATAATCACTTAATAATAATAATAATAATAATAATAATAATAATAATAATAATAATAATAAACTGATCAAACATTAGTACAGTTCATGCTCATATTAAATAAAACATGGAAAGCAAAAAAACTATTCTTTTTAAACAAAATATTGAGAAGGCAATATCATCATTTTACCATTTAGTATTTGTTTTTGAATTCATTTTTCTTTATGTACCTACAGTAATGTTTCAGCCGGGTTTACTAGCAACTTTACTAGCAGCTCACACTACATAAGGTATGTTTTATTGGCTTTGTAGAATCTATGTAATGCACTATGTGGCCACTAGGATATCATCTGAGATTCAACCACAGAAAAAAGACTGACTCTACTCAGTGTGTGATCAAAATTAACAGTGTGGATTCATGAGAAAAAGAAAGCACACCCTCCCTCAATTCTATGTTTTTATTTCTCTTGTCTAAATCACAATTGTGTGGTCCTCACCAGCTTCTGTAAACAAACAACCTCAGGTGACAACAAAAAAACACAACAAATTTGAATTTGTAGTCATTTTTTCCCCAAGAAGTAAACCAACATTCAGAAACCAGGTGGGAAAAACTAAGTACACCAATAATTCAGTAAGATGTAGAACCACGTTTAGCAACAATAACTTGAACATATTCTGTAGGAGTTTATCTGTCTCTCATATTGTACATATTTTGGAGAAATTTTGGCCACTCTTCTTTACAGAGTTTCAGTTAATTGATGATTGAGGGCATTTGTTTAGGCACTTAAGATCTTCCATGGGGTTGAGGTCTGGACTTTGATTTGTTCATTCCAAAACCTTGATTTTATTCTTCTTTAGCCATTCAGATGTCAATTTGGTGGTGTGCTTGGGATCATTGTCCTGTTGCATGACCCAATTCAGCCCATCTTAAGCTGCTGGACAGATGGCCTCATATTTCATATTTTTCTCAAGAATATTCTGATATAATGTGGAGTTCATTGTTGTTTCAATGACTGCATGATTGTTTGGAGATGGCTTAATAACCATTCCCAGATTGATAAGCAGCAACAATTGCTTCTGTGCGGTCATGGCTGAGGTAATTTCTTCTTGGCATGATGTTGACACACACCTGAGCGCTCCAGAATACCAAACTGTCAAAGGTCTGGTTTTATAGAAGTAGTCACACTTCTTGATGAGTAAATACTTCTGTGCGTTTCATTAGTAACACCTGGCTATTAATTACTCTCTTAATGATTGTGGAAGTGGGAAGGGTATACTTATTTTTTTCTCATCTGGTTTCTGAATGTTGATTTACTTTTTAGAAAAAATGACTACATATTGAAATCTGTTGTGTTTATTTGTTGTCAGTTGAGGTTATTTGTTTGTTTATAGAAGTTGGTGAGAACCACACAATTGTTATTTAGGCCCTGAGAAATAAAAACGCAGAATTGAAGGAGAGTGTACATTCTTATTCCCATGACTCTATATACATGCACAACATTAATTCTGATCAAGCACTTGTGTATATAACACTAACAACTGATGTTTTCCTAAAACTGATATACTATGTGTATATATTAATACATACAGATCCAAAACTTGCGTCATTCATATACTGCCATACATTTTGATCAGGTGCTTAGTATGGTCAGTCTTTTTCTGTGGTAGAATCTTAAATGATATCCTAGTGTCCACATAGTGTTGTCATGTCCACACACTCCATGCACTCCAGATCACACCGCGGCCTACAAACATGGCTGCTCTGGACTACACACCACAGAATCCACAGCCACTAACCTGCATCCAATCACCAGACTTTTGACCACAGTCTCCAATCAAACACATACAAAAACTTTAAAAGAGTTTCTCATTCACAGAATCTTAAATGCTCAGTTTGTCCAGGGCATCTGACTTTACCAAGCCTTCTTTAGTATGTTGATTATTCTGGTTTTCAATTTTCTGCCTGTTTATGATTCGCATGTTTTGCCTTGCCTAGTTTACTCTGTTTGTTCATCATCTGATCTATGCCTGTTTTTTTTTATATTAACCCTGCCTGATGTTTTTGGAATTATCTGAATTGCATATCATTAAACGCTAAACTGCAACTGCATCTGTCTCAGTCCTACATTCTTGACAGATTACTTTGCCTACAATGGATGCAGCAGGAGAGCCGGACTGGCGGCACGCCCTTATGGCTCATAGACAGCTAATGGGAGAGCAACAGCAGCATCTCGCCGACCTCGATGCAAGGGTTAACTTCCTCTCACAAGCTCCACTGACAAGCACCAATGCCCTCCGATGTTAGCACCAGACAAAGTCTCAGGTGACACCTTGCTCTGTAAGGGATTCCTTCTGTAATGTTCCCTGCTTTTCACTAGCCATGAAGGGACATCTGAGTCAAATAAGATAGCATTCATGAATCTTCTCACTGACAAGGCGCTGAAGTGGGCTACGATGGTGTGGTAGTGGATGGAACGATGCAGCCTTGAAAGTTGCTTTCCTCTGAGGTCTGAACCCGGAAGTCTTCACACACTCTCTGATCAATCGTGCTATTTGTCTGGACCATCTGCTGCGCAGCCATCCACCCCGCTCAGCGGTGGGAGGCTCTCAGCAAGTAGACCCTCCTCAAGAACCTATGCAACTAGGGTGAACCAAGCTTGGTGAGGAAGAAAGGGAGAGGCAATGCCGCAAGCACCGCTGCTTCTACTGCAGTAGCCCTGACCACCTCATTACCAGACCCACTGCCAGGCCAGGTCCGTCTTTGAGCAGGAGCTCCAATGCCCACTCCAACCTGGTGAGTTTAATCCAGTCAATCTCTCACCAATCTCTAGGTTAAAGTACAACACTTAGGTGTGCCTTCTGTTTTGACAGCATTAATCATTTCTGGGGCTGCAGAAAACTTCATAGATCAGGACACTGTGGCCTGCCTGAATATCCCAACTCAGCTGCTACCACATCCCCACAGAATCCATCCCATCAACGGACGACCCATCGAAGGAGGCACCATCTCACACAGCCACTCCTTATACAAGCCAGCACACTCCACCAGGAGAAAATCCCTTGTAACCGTCACAGCTCAGCACCCCATCATTCTATGCTTTCCCTGGATGCAGCTCTATAACCCACAGATATCCTGGCAGGACAAGCAAATCACCCACTGGTTTAGCAGTGTTCACCACTACTGCCTCCTCATGCCCTAGTTCTGCTTGGCCTCAACCTTCATGGAAAGTCCAGAACACAATGCACCCCTAGATATTTCCCCAGAGTATCAGGACCTCCAGGAAGTCTTCAGTAAGAACAAAGCAAGTGGTTTACTTTCTCACTCTCCCTACGACTGTGTAATAGAGCTGTTTCCTCCTTGCAACAGAATTTGCCCGTTTCCCTAGCTAAAGAGTGCGCTATGGAGGAGTACATCCAGGAGGCACCCCAACAGGGTTACATCCAGCCTTCCACATCACCCACATTGGCTGGCTTCTTCTTTATTGAAAAGAAAGGAGGTGCGCTTCTATCCTGCATTGATTACCGCAGGCCATATCAAGTTACTGTGAAGTACATATATCCCCTGCCACTAGTCCCAGCAGCTCCCAAACAGCTCAGATCTGCCCACATTTCACCAAGCTGGAACTCCACAGTGCCTACAACCTGGTGCACAATCAGGTGGGGGATGAGTGGAACACAGCGTTCAGTACCACCACGGGCCACTTTGAATACTTGGTAATGCCATATGGGCTCTCCAGCGACCCCTCCGTCTTCCAGCAGTTCAACAGTGATGTTCTGAGAGACATGCTGAGAAGATATGTTGTAGCTTAAATAGATGATATTTTGATTTACTCCCCCTCTCTGGAGACTCATGTGCACCATGTTTGGCAGGTCCTCCAATGACTTCTGCAACACCAGCTCTATGTCAATTCCACCGGCACACCATTTCATTTCTGGCTTTTATCATCAGCCCAGATGGGGTCACCATGGACCAGGCCAAAGTGACCACTGTAAAAGACTGGCTGACTCCCAGGACAGTAAAGGACTTGCAGAGATTTTTAGGCTTTGAAAATTTTTATCAGAGCTTCATTTAGGGATTCAGCTCAATCACCCATTCTCTGACATCTGGCCTGGAACCCATCAGCAGAGAAGGCCCTCCAGCAACTCAAAATGGCATTTTCCACAGTGCCTATCCTTAAACATCCTGATCCTTTGAGGCCTTTTTTTGTAGAGATGGATGCATCAGAAACGGGGTTGGAGCAGTCCTCCCTTAACGGTTCAGAGAAAAACCCAAGTTATAACCGGTGGCCTTTTTCTCAAGGAAGTTGTCCCCAGCAGAACAAAATTATGATTGGTAACCGAGAACTGCTTACAGTTAAACTAGTATTGGCGGTGTGGCACCAATGGCTGGAGGAAACCGAGCACCAGGTCATTTTTACTGACCACAAAAATTTGGAGTATCCCCAAAATGCAAAATCCCTGAATCCCCGTCAAGGACGCTCGTCCCTCTTCTTTGCCAGTTTCCATTTTACCCTGTCCTATTGACCTGGCTCCAAGAATGCAAAAGCAGGTGCACTTTCCTATATGAATGCTGCCCAGCCACAAGAGGGCAGTGAGGAGCCAATCCTTCCACCATCTTGCTTCATGGGTGTTGTGCATTGGGAGGTCATGGCACCCACCATGAAGCCATTTCCCGCATACCGCAGCGCCAAATTCCCCATTCTTGTACTCTGAAAAGAATGTTCGTGGTGACTAAATTCCAGACCAGGCTTATCACATAGGCCTACACTTCCATAGCCACAGGTCACCCAGGCACCAGGTGTGCCTATGACCTCTTTCAGAATCAGTACTGATGGCCCAACATGTGAGCAGCTGTACACCAAGCCGTGTCCTCCTGCACCTCCTGTGCCCAAGCCTAGGTACCCACAACTTTACTGGCAAGCAATCTCCTACCACTACCCACATCCAACAACCCTGGTCCAACATCACACTCGACTTTTTCACTGACCTGCAGGAATCCCGAGGTCACACTACGATCCTGGTCATTGTAGACAGGTTCTTTAAGTCCCTGCATCTTGTTCCATTGCCCAGTCTCCCCACTGCCTTTGAAACCACAAAGCTTTTATTTAATCACATATTCAGGTACTTTAAGATCCCAGAGGACATCATCAGTGACAAGGGACCCCAATTGACTACTAGGGTGTGGGTCAGTTTCATGGAGAAATTAGGAGTAACTAATTAGGAGAAATTAGGAGTCCAATGGCCGAGTGGAGCGGGCAAATCAGGAGATCAGCCAATTTCTGAGAACCTTCTGTGTGGAGAACCAGGGAGACTGGTCTCAGTTCCTGCCCTGGGTGGAGTATGCCCAGAAATCCCTATAGCACTTCTCCACCCAACTGACGATGTTTCAGTTTGTACTCGGGTACCAGCCTCCCCTGTTCCCCGGAACGTAAATACAACTGTCTCACTGGCCGTGGATGAATGGTTCCATAGGAGTGACCAGGTTTGGGAGAGCACACACCGACAAGTCAAACAGGCAGCCCAAATTCACAAGGTCAACACCAAGGAGAAACCCCTTCCTATCAGTCAGGACATCGAGTCCAGTTGGCCACCAAAGAAAAATTGAACCACAGGTACATTGGTCCATACAAAGTGCCCAAGCAAGCATGCCGCATTTAACCCACTTTCCATGTCTCCCATTTGAAAACAGTCATCGCAGGGCCATTGGCCGCTATCGTCCCGCCTACCAGTCCGCCTGCCCCACTCGACATAGAAGGCATGCCTGTTTACCTGGTAAAATCCATTCTCAACTTCCAGCTCAGAAATGGTCAGTTGGAGTACCTCGTTGAATGGGAAGGGTACAGACCAGAGGAACAGAGCTGGGTTCCTGCCAATGACATTCTTGACCCTAATCTATTCCATGAATTCCATGCCAGCCACCCTGAACGCCCAGGCTCACAACCTAGGGGGAGACCTTGTAAGCACCATGCTCCCAGAGTGAACCCTTTGGCAGGGAGTGCCCTGTCAGGACCACGCTATCAACCAACTCCACTTCCCAGACTACACACCTCAGAATTCACGGCCACTAACCCACTCCCAATCACCCAACTTTGAGCACATGCACCTGATTCCAATATCACACACACACACACACACACACACACACACACACACACACACACACACACACACACACAGTGTTCATTATTCTGGTTTTTGATTTTCTGTCTGTTTCTTAATTCAATTTAATTCAATTCAATTTTATCTGTATAGCGCTTTTAACAATGGACATTGTCACAAAGCAGATTTACACAAATATATAAATTTAGGATAAAAATTTTCATGTGTTTCGCCTTGCTTAGTTTACTCTGTTTGTTCATCACCTGATCCATGCCTGTTTTTTTTATATTAACCCTGCAAGATGTTTTTGGATTTATCTGCATTGCTCTCATTAAAATGCTAAACTGTAATTGAATCTGTATCAGTCATACATTCTTGACAAGTGCACTATGTAGGTTCTACAATGTCATTAAAACACACCCTATGTCATTAGTAATGACTGAAGTGTCACTGTGCTGTTCTTCAGCAGTTAAGGAAGATGTGGATCAGTATTACACATGGTACTTAATGACTGATTTTTAGTATTTAAAGAATTGATTACAAACAACTTTGAAAATATGTTAATGGAGAATTTGTTATTGATTTCTACATTACAGCCTTATACTTTTGTAGTTTATTGTTGTCCATTTCTCTCCTTAGACCTTGACTGGTTAAAGAAAAACAACACTCCAACCATGTGCTCCTCTGAGGAGGCCTAAATAAGTTACTAGAATAGGTTGAGGTATATTAGGTAGTAGATCTCCAGGAGGAACGTAAGCCTTTGCTACTGGGAGTTAATGTTGGTGTGATCAGGAATTAATCAGTAGTTATTATAAAAGTGACAAGAGATTAGTGACTGTAAAGTGGTAGTGGGAGAGAGTGTAGCCAGACAGCATAGGATGGTGGTGTGTAGGATGACT
>CM074994.1:7503365-7515605 GCA_037576825.1 Pangasius krempfi | reverse complement strand
GGAGAGGTGGAGAGTGATGATTCGCTGTGGCGACCCCTGAAGGGAAAAGCCGAAAGAAGAAGAAGAAGAAGATTATAAAAGTGACATAGTTAACTAGTAGTTCTGCAGGAGAAATGTAAGACTGAGTAATTACTGGTTAAGATTCAGTTAATTACTGCATAGTCAATAATGATCTCCTACTAACACACTTACTGAGTAATTAACTAGTAGTTCTTAGTATTGTATAGGAATAGGATGGGTGTTAACAAAGAACTACTCATTTGTTCCTGCTTAGTTCCTGCATAGTTACCTATGAGTCTTTGTAATGTGTTACCAAACTGAGAGAGAGAGAGAGAGAGAGCAAGAGAGAGAGAGCAGGGAGGGGGAGGGGCAGAGGCAAACTAATGAGAGAAAAGAAAAGGAGTGAGCTGGTAAAACAGTTAATATAATGTTTGCACATTATTTATTATGTATGTTTGATCGCTGGCTAGTAACTTCCTAGCTAGTAACTTAGCTAATAAATTGTGCATTAGTATTAGGTTCATGTAAATTCACAGTGCAGATACAGTCTGTCATGGCAATATTCATGTTTCTCATTTTCAGTGGATTTTCTGGCTAGTGTGAAGCACATGATCACAAACACAGAATACAGTAATACTGCTTATGAAACAGTAACATGGACTTATGTGTCAGGAAAAAAAATAGTGGCCCCGTGACTCAAAATTGCCTCAGATTCAGTTTTCAGTTTCAAGAGTATAGCCGCTACAGTAGAATCAAATATTCTATAAACAGTGTTCTACATTACTCTTGGTAATAAACAGCATTAACCTGCATTCTAATAAATTTCATACAGTAAATATCATTATATGCTGAGTGCACTAGCCATATAAAATATCATATGATCTTTAGTGAGTGCTTTGACAATTTAGCTGGGTTCATTTGTCCTCAAACATTACACATGTTTATGCAGCACAGTGCATTAGTGTGCTAAACACACCACCATAATTGACAACAAGTTCAACATAATAAACACAACATTCTTGGGGAAATGATCAATTTACATTATGGAATCAGTTTAATATTATGTATGTTATCAACATTTCTACTGGATTAATTAATATGCATATGAATGTTGATTGAAAATGTGTTTATATCAAGAGGACCATCTCTTTTAGCTGAGGTTATTTATAGTAACAGTTAAATAAAATAATATATTTGCGGAACCTTTACTTTAGCCACGCTGACGCATGGTATCTCTACCTCGCTGACGCATGGTATCTCTACACAATGGGAATTAATGTGGTTTTACCATCACCTCAGAGTCCACCACACACACACACAAAATATTCATCATTCATTATCAATAATTTACATTAATATGGAGAGGATTAACCTCAGCTAAGATTGGTTAAAAGGGTCATTGCAAATCTGGAGAGCACACAAACAGTCTGTATATAAAAAAAAGCCTTTTTATAAGCCCAGAGACCACAAGTTTGCACACACATTACTTAGAAGCCACCGGCATTCTAAGCAGCAGACTCTGAAACGCATAATGAATCTCTGAAAGCTGGAGTGTGAAGGGAAATAGAGGAACTGAACAACAACATGTTGCATGTAGAAACAGGTTTCAAAGAGAAAGAGAACATTCTATGGCATGAGATGAAGGGTTAGAAGTGTGTGTGTCTGTGTGAGAGTAGTTAAATAGTGTGTTTTTGGCTCAGGGTCAAGTCATCTTAAAATGATCTGCTCTCTGATCCTCTGTAATGAAGCTCTTCTAATTAACCAGAGCAAACATGCATTTAGGACCCATGTGGGTGTTTGTATGTGTATGCATTTATTAAAAGGGTCCCTTACATAATTTATTTTTTATGCTGTTGGCTCTTTGTAGCACATTAACACTCACTAATTGACATCCTCTCTCTCTCTCTCTCTCTCTCTCTCTCATGTATGTAGACATAAAGCCATGGTCTAATCTGCTCTGCTCTGCTCAGGTTTTCATTTCAGCACCATGGACAGCAATTACAGCGCTTAAACTTCGTTAGATTGCGTTATTTAGATGATATATAGATGCCAGGCTCATCTTGCATTTACTTTCCATTTTAGCTTAGTATAAAGTATTTTCTCATTTTTTATTGCCTGTTAACTAGTTTAGAAAATACACCGGGGCTCTGTCTCCCCAGTATGAATGCAGCAAGTGTACACTAAAAGAGACTTCATCTAGAACACCGAGTTTTCAGTTTGTCCCTCTTGGACAACCTTTAATGGTTCAATGGTTCTTACTACAAAGGTTTCCATTTTATAAAAGGTTTCTGTGTAGAATCCCTTTAGAAAGATAGAGATGTAATTTGGCTAATTCAATTGATTACAAGAAACGAATTTTAAACCATTAAATTGCAGGACGGCAGTTCACAACTCTAAGTCTTTAATTAAGATACAGCTCTGTGGGAGCTCAGAAGCAGGCTAATGCTCAGAAAAACTGGAAGTACACGAGACTAAGTATGTAAAGCACATATGGTAAAGCAATATCTCACCCTCTTCTCGCTCGATCAAGTTACAGGATATAGTTTTATGGTGCAAAAAGGTTTGATGTGTGTGTGCTTCGGGCTTTGAGAGTGCTTACACAAACGCGTGGTAGAGCAGCGCCCATCCCCGCGGTCTCTCGAGTGCATCATAGATGAGATTCTGGATGCGCCGCTTCCGGATGTTGTTCCTCTTCACGGGCCGCGTGTAGCCGATAGGCGTCTTGGCCAAAAGGCCAAAGTTCTGTGAACCCCGTTTAAATTCCGCCTGCTTCGCCGAGGTGGCGAGCAGCAGCGCGCCATCCCGCTCGTGGCTCGTGCATGTCTCGAGCTCCCCGGCCACCGCGTCTTTCCGCCGTTCGCCTGAGTCTTGGGCGCCGTTAGCGCCATTTCTCGACCTGAGCCCCATGTTCACTGCTGTCGAGCGTCGGCGGCGCGCGTATGCAAGTGCATGATGAGGCGCATGCCATGATCCGAGCAGGAGGGCGCGAGCCCTTTTATGTGCGGTTGGTCATTCCGGGATCTTGATGGAGGAGAGACGCGTGATGCGGATCGGCTGAGGACAGAAAGCGAACGCCTATCAAGCACCTTCCCAAACACACATAGACAAGAAGAGCGGCAGCACTGAGGGGGTAAAATCACACCACAATATCACATCACATTCGCGAGACTGAAATATAACAAAGAAAAAACAAGAACTCACACACGGCCACAAGGAACAATGAGCCGAATGCGGAGACAAAGATCAGTGTCACGAATATTCACTACCAATACATAATACACAAAGAAGCACGCTATACACACTACCGAGATCAAAACGCGACCGCTCCCGACGAAGCATGCCTCTTGAATTTCATCTCCGTTACGCGCCACTAGTGCTGAAACAGACGCACGACTCGGAGGGAGCGGTGGGAGAGGTGCGAGACATGGAACGTCACGTGACACTCTTCTGACGTACGCAACCATGTAGTCCGAGCCGCGTTCGACAGCGCGGTAAAGTTACTCTTAGGTTCGATATTCGGTAGACGTTGGGTTTTCCTTCCCACAGACTTCGGAGGTGACTGTCTTACGAATACAACACTAGCGTATTTTTGTTTATCAGCACAAATAAATACTACTTGTACATAATTTAATTATTTATTGTCGCTGCAGGGCTAGGTCTGAAAACGCTCAAATGCGGTTTGAGCGGCTACGCTACGTAAGGGACCGTCTGCAAATTCCACCCACTACAACATGGTGCAAACGTTGTTTAACCGACATCTCTAAAAGTTTATAAAATGACATTTTTACACTATAAAGGGTGTAGTAGAGTCCCAGTAAAAAAAATATTCCTGTTACATGAAAACAGGAATAATTTTTCCATAAAATAATTCACTAAAAATCAACTAAATCATATTTTCATATCCTAAACGTTGCAGTAGACTGCTAGTGGAACGACAGAAAAATAAATTCACTTCTGAAAATTCTTTGACTACACCTAATCCACCTGCTACTGCCCAGAGATCCTTGCTGGATGCTCTCTTTTCCTTTTCTGCGACCTGCCATAATGTCCTTTTCTTTTCAACCACCTGTCATAATGTCAAAAGATATAAAAAGTTAAGACTGAATAAGAAGTAATCTCTGACCATTTACCAGTTAAAAAATTAGCTATTCTTGGTGTCACAGCAAAACCAGTGCCAGTTTGAGCTGCTTTGCTTTTAATCACACTGTCTAGAACATTGTACATGATCAAAATTACATACTAATTATTTTCCCTCCATACATTATTAAAATGCATGTAGAAAACAGAAGAATCTACTGTACTAAGTATACTGTACTTCTCTAGAATTGTGGGTTTGGACTTACCAGTTCATGTGAACAGTGATCAATAAGAAGATGCACATTATTATCAGAAGAAAAAACTATTAACTAACAAAAAACAGTACATGGTACAATCAGCCGGGTAAAAAAATTCTTCAGTGATAACTGCTGTTACAAACCTAATTTACAACATTTACCTCATACAGCTGATTTTGTAGTGAAATATTTTCTATAATAATAGTAATAATAATAATAATAATAATAATTTTCTGTGTGGCGGCAGAGGCGTGGCCAAACGTGATGATTCTCACCTGTGTTTTATTAGGTATTTATTTACGTGTGTCTCTTTGTGCTTTCAGTTACACCCGTCACCCGTGAGTGAGAGAGAGACAGAGTGCGAGACCGCTTGGCAGAGCTTGCGAGACACACCCACACGTACACACGTCAAGAAGCGTTAACTTGAGCCTGGCAGAGCAAAAGTTCAAGAGCGATCGGTTTTCTGTCGAGTTTGGAAAGGGCGCGGAAAAGCGCACACTGAATAAACAAGAGCCCGGAGCTCCGCTCAAATCTCCCAAGTCTCCTGAGTCTTTCTCTACACCTTCCCACACCGGGGTCCTAGACTTACGTACTTGTATAATACAACCTACTGACTAAATCTCACCTGTACTAAGTCAATCATCCTACTAGGAGTCTACAACATTTAGAATATGAAAATAATATTTAATTGATTTTTAGTGAATTATTTTATGAAATAATGAACTTACGTATCCATATATTATAACATACTACAGGTAAGCTTTAGTCAGAAAGTCAGTCATCCTACTAGGAGTCTACTACAACATTTAGAATATGAAAATGTCATGTAGTTAATTTTTAGTGAATTATTTTATGAAATATTTAACGTACATATTTGTAAAATACCACATACTGACAAAATCTCACTTGTAGTAAGTCAGTCATCCTACTGGGAGTCTACTACAATATTTAGAATATGAAAATGTTATGTAGTTGATTTTTAGTGATTTTTTTTTATTTTTTACAATTTATTATAAATAGATAGAACATGAATAAAAAAAATTGTGAAATTTGACGACGGTCCCTTACCGAATGGCTAACGAATATCGAATCTAAAACTTTAACACGCTGCGTAGGAATACTGCAAGTGAATGGGCTGTTCATGTTCTCTGCTGTTTTTCCTGAGATAATGGAGCAGAGGTTAAAATCGCGGGGGAGTGCAGACTAGCTGACCCTCCTTAACTTTAGAGGACTGGTATTATAATTTGAAGGAGAATAATTCATAACACGGCTTAATTTTGGTACTAATATGCAACACCGTTTCACACTGATTTATTGAAAAGTGATTTCATTTCAAAATTAGAAAGCGTATTTCTTAAGTCAGGGGAACCTTTAACTTCTATGCATTTGACCATGAAAGCAAAATATGTTCTAGTTTAAAATATAATTATTTAATTAAAATAATCAGAAAACATATCACTGATATCATTTTAATGCCAAACCAGACAAAGAAAGAACACAGAAAATCTAATGTCTGGTAACCAAATTATACTCCAATTAAGCAGCTGTTTAATCATATTTCCGTGATATTAATGTGGAGAACTCCATGTGACACATAAAAGATACTGTTTCCACATCACTGGCGGTCATGAAAAAATTGAGTCACTGTGTGGGTTTTGGTTAAGATTATCAAATGAAAGCACAAAACTAGGTGATTCTATCACTAGCAAAAAAAAAAAAAAAAAAGTAATACATCCAAAACATACCCCAGAGAGTGCTGGCCTACACATGCATCCTTACGTCTCTTTCACTGTGTTCCCCTCTCCACTCTCTTTCCATTTGGAGAAATCATTAACACAGATGAAAAAGTGAAGTGAAACAACATGTAGGTTTGCCTCGTTTGAAGCTTTACTGACCTGTTCTGTGATGTCAGGAGCAGCTGTGGAATTAAATGATCTGACTAACATGTTGCTTAGCCATGTATCAAATTCTGTCAAATAAATGATTTTTTTAGATCATTACCAAGGCACTCCTCCCTGTGAAAACTACTTGTAAAAGAAACAAGAACGAGGAGAAGGAGACTCAGGGGACACAACTAATAACACATGCAATCCAAAAAAAATTATAGGTATAGACAATTTCCTGAAGAAAAATTCAATAGTCAGTCAAGTGCATTATAGTACACAGAAATCACACAGTAATTCACTTTATTTCATGTTGTTTCTTGTAAGTGGTTGGATTTGCATTTCATGAGTAACTTTAATATTTGGATGCTCCTCATTTTTCTAATAATATACAATCACCTAAAATGATATTAAATGATAAATGTATATTATTCTGCTGCCTGTGTTCTTTACTCTATCCTTCACTCATATTTTCCATCCTCCTCTACTCCTGGATATGTCTATAGGGACTAGCCTTTTACTCTCACAGACCTCCTGGCTGCAGCAAAGTACGTGTGTGAGGCAGAGAGAGGAGGATTTCATCAATATTTGATGATAATTTACACACTGCCTGAGTGAAACATGTCATTTGTTTCATATATCATATATCAAAGTAGATGGGAGTACACACTACCTGGAGAGAGAATGTACACTCTCTGCTGTGGGAATATCTCACTGCTCTCAAAGTGGGTGTGGTTCTAACACAAGGCAAGATGAGGTCACCATACACACACACACACACACACACACACACACAGTGCTCTGGCTTTACTCACACTGAAAAGGTTGACCTGTCTGTGCAATTCACATATGTCTCATCAGAGACATCTGAGGGTTACTGACTGGAACTTGGTGTGTATGTACTCTATGTATGCAGAGGAAGGGGAGTTTAGCTAGGCACAACATGGCCTAGGCAGAGCACAGAGCACAGATCCTACTGTGTATTGATGGCTACACAGTATGTCTCAGGATAGGGAAGGTAAAATTGTTTGAGATGTGTGGGAAGTAGGGATGAAATCCAGAAATCATAAAAGACAAAGTAAAATAAACATATATATATAAAAAAAAAAACCACCTCAGTTCAGATCTGATTTTCATTCCACAGCCATGGAATGGGGAACGGGGCAGATGAGTGTAAATAATTCAAATTGGCTGACTGCTCAGTGACAGTGTCATGTTTTATTCATCTGACCCTTATCTCTCTGGCCCGGAAAAAGTACAGCAAAAGTCCTGAAATCCACTTCGGCAGTCTCCCGGTGTAAACCTAAAGTGGAGCAGCTGGACTGTCTCAATCCAATTCCGATCTGCATTTTAGCGTGTGAACAAACAAAATTTCAAATGATTTCTGCCCACTGGTGTGAATTCACTAGAGAAGGAATATCCACTTCTGGTGTGCATCTTTGATATAACAAAATGCTATTGGATTTCATATCTGTGAACAAATAGACTTCCATTCTATCACTACACACCTATTCTGATCCTTGTGTGAATGAATACTAACAATGCTGGAGACATCTGAATTACAAACTCGAATAAACAAAACTGGAGTACATTTCACTCTAGGCTTGGCACATGTAAATACAATTATATGAATATTCAGTAAAAAGTAAAAAATAAGAAGAAACCCAAGAACACCCTGTGAAGTCCATATCTACCGTCACATGCATCCAAAAGAATTACAAAATTCCCCAAAACTGTAATTTATAACTGCAGTCATGTACTGTATATACACAGTTGTACATGTATTCTCTCATGTATTTCTCACATGAGAGGGGGCACTTCAGGGTCATCCACAAAGTCTTTGGAGACAGGCTTCTCTTGGGCTTGACAGGGCCAGGAGAGCTGCAGGGGACCATGGGTAATGTGGTCTTCTTTAGGGACAATGTTGGCCAGTTGTACAGCAAAGCTTTTGCTGGGGTCAACTTCTAATCTCTGACAACCAGAGACCGCCCTGCAGAAAGCAGCAGAGAAAAAGAGATAGAGAGAAAGAAAGAAAGAAAGAAAGAGAGAGAGAAAGAGAACGAAAGAGATGTTTATAATATCTGTGATGCCAGATCTCAGAAGGTATCACTGTACCCAAAAGAGAATAAAACCATCACCACAGGCAGCATTGGCAGCATCAGGACTGGAATCCCTAAATTACTAATTTGTTCATTAGAAGTTATCATAGGCAGGTACAAACAAAAATAGTAACTGAGGAAGCAGGTGGAATTGGCCAAGAGTGTTTGCAGGAGAAGCCAAGATTTTAGCTTCAAAAAATTCCTTTGGGAATGAGTGAGAGTGGTTCTGCATACACTACACAGCACCACCACTAAGAACAGTGACCAAAAACAAGAACATGCATGGTAAGGTGGGGCCAGACACGTTCAGACAGGCAGAGTTGTTTATAAATGCACATTTTAAAACCAAATGGCTTTTAAATTCTCACTACACCCAAGGATTTTGAATGTTACACCCCCTTTTGCACCACACATACACATGCACACACATATCTACAAAAAAACAGCAACAGTGCAAACAGGAAAGACTGGCTTTTACCCAGCCAAACTAACAACATGCCAGTATTAACTAGCAAATTGCTTTTGTCTTGGCACAAAAATAGAGCCCATATTATTCAATTACCAGCAAATGGATAGTTAAAACTTATTTATTTTTGCGGCACACATGGAAGCTTTTAATTTGTAATTTGTTTATTCAGTGTAATAATATTTTTAATTTGTAGTTTTATTTGTATTTTTTTTTATTACATGAACAACCTTGTAAAAATGTTAACATTAGGTGGTAACATTAAAACTGTTGTGCTCTCTCGTCTGTCTCTTGCTCTCTTTCCTGCCTTGCTCCTCAACTTTCTCTCTGTCTCTCTTTAATGCCATGTCTGATGTAGGCATGGTGTCTCTCTGGCTGTTGGCTTTTAAATAAATCAACAGGAATTAAATTATATCTGCTGTTAGACCTTACTTTACTTCCTGAGCCAATCTTCCATTGGAGCACACACAAACTTGATGTACTATGAATCAGCTACCGCTACTGTTAGATCAGACATAAAATAGCTTTGTAAAGTATCTATGTGTGGGTGTGTTTTTTTTTTTGTAAAATTGCCCAGAGGTCAGCATTATTCATACTAAGATGATGTCATTATTCAAAGTTGTTTAATTTCTACTGTGTGCTGTGTGTAAAGATTTAATCCCTCATTCTTTAAGCTAATTTTCTGAAGGAAAACTAACCCAAAATACACACATTCAAGCATGCTCTTAGTAGGACTGCTACAAAAATTAGACAAAATCATAATACTACCTGGCAATTTTCCACAATACTCTTAAAGAATAGCAAGTCATTGCTGTTTACTGAAGTTTATCTAAATGTTTTCCAGTCACTAACTGCCTTGGTCATTTGATTACTATCAAATTACTAAGGCGTTTGGTTTCTTTTGTACATTTGAGCAAATTAAATTTTCTTGCATTTTATATATTCTTGCTACTTTCAATGCATACACACAGCCTGATATTTTGTGTACTGGAATGAAGGTGACTGAGCTTGATCGCTAAAGGCAACCACATAGAAAGGGATTAAAGAGAAAACAGAAAGACCTCTTAAGAAAAAGAAATTACTAAAGATATAAGAGAAGATGAGAGCAAGAAAGACAGTGAACCCCTATTTCATAATGGAAATGAAATGGAGATACAGCATAAGAAAAAAATGTAAAAGGAACAGAGAGCAAAAAAAAGAATTAATTGAATTAATTGAACAATGTGAATTAAATTAAAAAAGTGTGAATTAAATCATGAATATATACAGAGGTCCTTGACAAGTTTAAACCTGCATACACACATGCAATACTCCAATACAGATACACGTATCTCCAGTGACACCAAGTCAACACTCTGGCTGAAGTCATCCCACTGGCTGAGGAGCACATATCTGCACACAGTTGTCCTCCCCATCCGCGAACTCTGCCAAAAGAAGCTGCCATAGCCTACGGCACTCTAAAGACCCCTAAAGAACCAGGCTTTCTTCATCCCTATTAACCTGTCTCTGTTTCTGTTCCTCTCTGCAGAGTACCACAGAGAGCTGGAAGGCCTGGGTAGGTCTTCTGCAGGTCTACCACTTGCAGGTGGACTGCCCCAAATGTAGGTGCTCAAGTGCAACTGATTGGTCAGGGTCTGTAAAATTAGCAGCATACTAATAAATGCTTTGAGCCAAGATTTCTACCTATGTTGTGACTTTTTGCAAAGTCAGTTAGAAGTGTCTCTTTCTGGGTCTACCCTAAAGTATGTGGTAAGATTGCCTGCACACAGGGTTCTAACTGATGGGTTGCAGTCACATTTTGCCAATAGTCTGTGTATGTGAACCAACAAAAGAAGCAGATATAAAGTGTCTTTCATATCACTATTGCCAGATGAATTGCATGCATTATCTGTTAGCATAAAATGTCTGCGTTATTGACCAGAATGTCACATTGTCTTCAAAACCCAGCATTTTTGCCAAGATTCTGGTGCTGGAGCATATTATTAACTTATCAATATATCTGCCTGTGCAGATAAGAATGTGCCCTGGTCAATCCAATGAGAGCTCTCAAGTGCAATGTGGAAGTGACAGGTGGCAGATCAGTTGGCTGGTCATTAAACAGCTTTTGTATGCTTTAGGGAGTACCATAAAGAGAATTCATCATCAAAAGACTGGTGAGCCCATTGCATGAAGGAAGTGACTCCATACTTTAAGACAAGAGGCTCTCTGAGGAGTCTCACGTTTGGACAATTGCAAAACACTATAGTGCTCACACTCCATCTCTGACAGATTTTACTGAATTTTGCATCATCTCAGCCCATGTGAGTCTGAGTGATCCTCATCCCCAGGAGACAGCAGTATCAGCATTTGAGTGATTCTCATCCTCATTAAAGCCCAGAATCAGCCCTTTTTGTTCTGTTCAGCAAATGCATTACCAAGAAGTGTTACAAACCCTTGTGGCAACTTTAATATATGCCTCCACTATGCTCTGACCCACCTGGACAAAAAAAAAAGCTGAGCCTGCTGGGTAGGAATGCCTCCCTCTGCAAGTGGATCCTCGACTTTTTGACCGGGATACCCTAGTCTATTAGAATTGGCAACACCACCTCCAGCACCACCACCCTGTACATCAGCACTCCCCCGGGCTGCGTGCTCAGTCCACTGCTGTTTACCACGCTGATTCATGACTGTGCTATAAAGTACAGTTCAAATCACATGATCAAGTTTGCTGATGACACTACAGTTGTGGTTTCCTGGTGATGACAGAAGACCTTGCTGGACTCTCAACATCACCTGCCTAGCCAAGAAGGCCCAGCAGCACCTCCATTTCCTATGGAGGGTGAAAAGAGTCAACCCCTCCTCCCATCCTCACCACCTTCCACAGAGGGAGGATAGAGAGCATCCTGATCTACAGCAGACTGTGAGCAGAACAGCTGAAAATCTCATCAGGGCCTCTCTACCCACCATCAGCACCATGCACAATAACCAATGCATCCAAAAAGCCACCAGCATTGTGGGCGACCCTTCCACCTCTCGCATGGACTAATGATACTAATGATACCCTCCTGCCAGCTAGTGCAGAAGGTACAGGAGCATCTGTGCTACCACCACCAGACTCCGCAACAGTTTCTTCACTGAGGCAGTCAGATTACTCAACACCCTGCTGCTTCCCAACACTCAACTTGGTTAGTCAAAACTCTAACCCAGTATGAATCAATACCACTGCACTTTCTGTTAATGAGACTCTTTTTTGCTACTACATTGCTGCCAATATTGCTGCTACTGTAAGCTACTCAGTAGTTTACAGGCCATTATTGCAATAGCTTTCCTACACAACACTGTTCATCATTGCATATTGTGTATCTATTGAACATTGTATTCACTGTTCTTTGCATTTATTGTTTGTATATATATATATATATATATATATATATATATATATATATATATATATATATATATAAACAGAAATATAAACA
>CM074994.1:7465566-7487618 GCA_037576825.1 Pangasius krempfi | reverse complement strand
TTATCGCGGCCTTTTAATGCAGCTAATTTCAAAACATCCCATTTTAGTTTTCAGTTCAAGCACTTGTGTAGGTCCCTATTGATAACCACAGCTCTCTTTATGACACTGTTCTTTTGTAAAACGCCCATCTGAAAACTGTAATTCCATATTTGGATAAAAATCTATCCATGCATACCAACTTGTTCCAACATGATAGATAAGGGTTCTTCAAATCTGGCCTTTCAGGTCCACTGTGCTGCAGAGTTTAACTCCAACCCTAATGAAACACACCTGAACAAGCTAACCAAGGTCTTCAGAATTACTAGAAAATAACAGGCAGGTAAACACCACAGCAACTTAATAAACTTAATAAAGTTTGGAGGTTGGAGCTAAACTCTGCAGCTTTGAAGAGCCCTGTGATAGATCATGCGTCATTGTAGGCAGTATCAAATGTAGTAATATTTTAGACCTCATTGACAAACATAAGATATTGTATGTCAATCACAAACAATTCCTGCAAAATACTGTTCATTTTTATTATTTTATCATTATTTCTTATGCTTATATCTGTTCATTTCTTAAAATGCATGAATAAAGTAGGCTTTTCCCTACATTTCTACTAGCCCTAGCTCTGGACCAGTGGAATCTCAAACTCAAGGTTTTTAGAGCAGAATGCTACTATACAGGACTTATTTCTGTGAAAATGTCTGGTTCATATCTGGTCCCCCACCAGAGAATTTCAACCCAAAATAGAGGGGAATTAAAAAAAATTGCACTTTCTCATCCCCATAAAAAATAAGAGCAGTCGCAAACCTGAAATGTTCTGCGTGCACACTATACTTACCTATGTTCCCCCTAAAAAATTAAGACTGAGACTCAAACCCTTTCCATTATAAATTGACCCTATAAGTGGAACTGTGAGCAATCTTAAGCATTACGTTTGTACTTAAGGTCTAAGTCTAAGAATGTGCAAAATGTTTATATATGTACCTTGTAATGTGCTCTAGAGATCAGTTTTTGTTTCAAGGAGCTAGGACCAGTCTGAGCCAAGAGATTGAGGTTTCCGCAAACAGCTGAATAACCTAAATTTGTTGTGCCATGACTCAAAGATAGCTGTCACGGTTATACCAAGTAAAATTTTATTTATTTATTTTTTAAATTGTGGTTTTTGCAATGCAAATGCATAGAGGTAATCACTCAAAAAAAAAAGTGAAAAATTAAAAATGGTCAAGCAACCAACTTTACAATTATTGGACCACTTGAGATGGACTGACCCAACAGACAAGTAATTATTGGGATAAGGTGGGACATTAGGCAGCATGTGAACAGTCAGTTCTTGAAGTTGATGTGTTGGAAGAAGAAAAAATGGGTAAGTGTAAATATCTGAACTACTTTGACAAGGATCAAATTGTGTTGGCTAGACGACTGGGTCAGAGCATCTCCAAAACAGCAGGTCTTGTGGGGTGTTTTCGGTATGCAGTGGTTAGTACCTACCAAAAGTGGTCCAAGGAAGGACAACCAGTGAACCGGTGACAGGGTGATGGGCACCCAAGGCTCACTGATGCATGTGAGGAGTGAAGGCTAGCCTGTGTGGTCTGATTCCCACAGAAGAGCTACTGTAGCACAAATTGCTGAAAAAAATAATGCTGGCTATGCTAGAAACGTGTCAGAACACACAGTGCATTGCAACTTGCTGCGTATGGGGCTGCATAGCCGCAGACCGGCAAGAGTGCCCATGCTGACCCCTGTCCACTGCCGACAGCATCTACAATGGGCACGTGAGCATCAGAACTGGAGCAATGGACGAAGGTGGACTGATCTGATGAATCACGTTTTCTGAATCACGTTTCATTTTTAGCCCATTCTCTTGACAGGTGCCAACAATTCTGGGGTCTGCTGTATATTACTAGCTACGCTTTATGTGTGACGATACACAAAATTCCAAAATTCACATGTATGATATGAAAGTAAGGAGGGCGCGCGCCTGTGTGTTAAAAGCCTGTGTGTTACTTTTCCTTCAGCAGAAGAAGTCTGTAAAGTAGTAGAGCAGCATATCTACTCATGTCGAGATACTGCATGTCATTCATGAACTTCCTGAGACACGCCTCAAACTCTGGGAGGCCGGACAGGGACGTGGCTCTATTTTCAGGGGCGTTTCAGAACTTTGCGTTTCCGGTTGAAATCAGTGCACAGCGATTATGCATGAGCTATGTGGCGAAGACAACCGGTTTAGCTCTGTTATGAAAGTGCGAAGGGAGGGCCTTAGTTAGTGTATTGAAACCAAAGGAAAATGGAGAGCGAGTTCGTTTCCTACAGATAAACCAGGAAGTATTTGGACCTTGTAACCATGGTAGAACTTTTTCGGAAAGAAAGACATCATTATCAACCGTGAGGCTCACAGGCCCAACTCTTTTCTCCGCTGAGACGGCTGGAGTCTGCTCGACGCGCAAACTATTTCCGTATAGTTTAGAAGTGGACTCACGCTTCCGACATTACGTATCGACACCAGAAGGTAAACGCCTGCCTGACTCCGCACTGTTTTTCACTCGTTGGTGAAAATGCCGATGACATAGTGTGATTAGTTTTGGGCTGACATTTTGTTGAGTGCAGTCTGCGGAGTCCGGCTGGAAGAATTTGTTTTCCGTTTGACACAGTATCTTCTTGTTTGTTTGTGTGGGTTGTTACTAACCTAATAATGTTGATCAAATATGATAGCTAGTCATGTGAAATTTCAGTTCCTCTAGATTCTTGTTACCGTGGACAGAGAAAGTGATTGCTTTTGACTCTTTAACACTAGTCTCCAAAGCTGCCAACTCAGTAGTAGTCATATTGCCTGGTCTAAAATCAGATATATATTTCGGTGGTCTGTAGCGTTATGTCCATCGGGATGCTCCGTTTTTAGCCAAATGGCAGACCCAATCGACAGCAAACATTACAGCAAGTGGCATACATTTTAAACCTTTATTAAATTGCTGTGGTGTTTACCATTAATAACTTTTCTATGACGCTAGGATGAAATATGCAAACGGTTTTTTTTTTTAAGCTCAGGCCTTAAGTAGTCTACGTTTTTCAGAACTACACAAACCATGTCAATGATTCAAGGAAGGACTAATGACTGGAACAGAGAGTTTCAACACTGAGCCATTCATGTAGGCTTTCAGTGAAGGGTGAATAGGATATTGTACCCTTTGCTGTCCCCTTTCAGGTAGACTCCTGTCATTCAATGTGATTTAATCTGATTTTTTAAGTCTTCTTTCTGATGCCTTTGTACTCAAATACGTTTTTTTTTAAAATAAATTTTCTGTGTCTACTTGTTAAGATATTAAACCACTGTACTTTTCCTTGTCACTGAGGAATACCATATGTATTGTATACCTTTTAAAAATGAATCAAGGTACATAAAGTAGTAGCTATCTAGCACAGTATATAAAAGTTAAATAATGAATAATATCAGCTTTAACTTGAGAGTATCTACATCCAAATCCAAATGTTGTAGGAATTACAACACTTTATACAACACTTTATATTTGTGGTCCCCCTCGTTTTAAGGGACCAAAAGTAATATGACAATTATCTGCTCAGCAGTCAGCAGTGTGTTATTTCTTTATAATTCCATTTACAAGTAAGCAGATAAAAGGTCAAGAGATGATTTCAAATGTGTCATTTGCATTTGGAATCTGTTGCTGTTAACTCTCAATATGAAGTCCAAAAAGCTGTCACTGCCAGTGAAGCAAGACATCATCAGGCTGAAAAATAAAAAAGAAACCTATCAGAGAGATAGCAAAAACATTTTTCAAAAGAAGGAATGCACTGGTGAGCTCAGGAACACCAAAAGACATGGAAGACCACAGAAAACAACTGTGGTAATGACAGAAGAATTCTTTCCCTGGTGGAAAAAACAGCAGTTGGCCAGATCAAGAACACCCTACAGGAGGTAGGCGTATCTATGTCAAAGTCACCAATCAAGAGAAGCCTTCACCAGAAGCCTAAATACAGAGGGTTTACCATGAGATGCAAACCATTGGAATATCAGATTAGAGTTTGCCAAAAAAAAAAAGCCTGTACAGTTTTGGAACAACAACTTATGCACATATGAGACAAAGGTCAACGTGTACCAGAATGATGGGGAGAGAAAAGTATGGAAAAGAAAAGGAACTGCTCATGATTTGAAGTATACCACCTCATCCTATGGCATGGGCATGTATGGCTAATGGTTCCCTTGTATTTTACTGATGATATGACTGCTGACAAAAGGAGCAGGATGAATTCTGAAGGGCTATATTACCTGCTCAGATTTATCCAAATGATTTAAAACTCCTTGAACGGCACTTCACAGTGCAGATGGACAATGACCCATACCATACTTCAAAAGCAACCAATGACTTTTTAAGGCAAAGAAGTTGAATGTTCTGCAAGGGGCAAGTGACTGAATCCAGTTGCACATGCATTTCACTTTCTGAAGGCAAAACTGAAGGCCTTCAGCAAGTGAAACCTATGTTGTAGTCAATCATTTTAAAATATTTTGAATATAGAGGTCATCAGTTCAATGTCAATAGTAAACCTGCACTGCAATGATTCTGATAGGTGGCATGTCCCACCACTATGTTGGGATAGAAGTAAATCGCAGCTGCCCACCCCACCCTAATCACATGTGCCCCAAGAACAACCAGGAACTGAAGACAGCCACAGTAGCCTGACAGAGCATCACCAGGGAAGGTGATATGTGTGGATTCCAGCTGAAATATTTGCAACCTATATTAAAAATAACAATTTAAGGCAATTTAAACAATTAAACAATTTGTTAATTTAACAATTTAAATTTATTGTTAGTCACAAGAGTTACAAATAAGGTGAGGCACATATAAAAAGTGCTGTAATTTCAACCATAATATACTATGGTAGACAGCTAAAATAATGAATTTGTCAATGTCCAAATATTTATGGACCTGACTGTATATAGATTTTAAGGACCACTGATGTATCTTTTTAAAGCTTTACTCTAAATGCTAATTAAAGGTACAAACAACCAGGCAAAAGATTGTACTAATGGTACAAAGCATGTAGCCTTGATGGTATCAACCCAGCCACAAGGAACGGTAGCTTTTATTTCTGAAAAAGCTGTGTCGAGGACATTTACGATTTCCTCTTTTAAACTGCTTTCATACAATGAAACATCCGCTTTTACTGATAGTGGATTACTGTGGTTTGCCACACAGCTCTGTTTATCCACAGGCATTTAAAATATTAGGAATCTAGAGGAAATCAGCTCAGTTTCAGTAAAAATAAACTTACTAACAACAACAATGCTGCTGCAGTGTTAGGAGAGAATGTGAATGTTTCACTATTTTATCTATTTTATCTGTTCTGCTCAAATGTTTTCAGTTGGTAAAATTAAGCTATTTGTTAAATTTGGCTATAATCTAGATATTAAAAAAATATGGTTTTAAACAATAAGTTTAAACTAGGAAAGTGCCTTCTGTCTACTTTTAATATTTAGATGTTCAGGTTAATGAATGGACAGGAGAAGCTTTATTATCAACTGTGAAATGACAATAATTAACCTCTTGACCTTTTGAAAAAGCATGAATTAACGTAAATCTCGGTTTTATGATAAAGAATAGAAAAAGAGTGATATTTGCCACATAGGGTCCAATGTAAACATGTATGTCCAAATGTCTGTATTGTTGCTGTTGTCAACCCTATTGCAATGAGATGTTGTCAATCCTGTTGTTAACCTTATGTGAACTGTTATTGCACATATTTTGCAAGAATTACAAATTGTATGATTTCAATATCAAATAACTGTGGCATAGGTGACAAAAATGTTAATATAACCCATAGAATATACACTCACTGGTCACTTTAATAGGAATACCTGTACTCCTGCTTATTCATGCAATTATCCAATCATGTGGCAGTAGCACAATACATAAAATCATGCAGACATGCATTGTGACTATGAGTCATAACTCTTCCACTGCTGTATACTATACTAAGAGTCAAGCAGTGCTAAGTGTGTTGAAAGGATCTTCGGTGCGGGCATCAGGGTCATTTTTTGCATGCTTCAGTTAATGTTCACATCAAACATCAGAATGGGGACAAATGTGATCTCTAAGTGACTTTGTGGCATGGAGCAGTCAGGCAGTTCTAAGTATTTCAGATACTGTTGATCTCTTTGGATTTTCACACACGGGGTCCAGGTTCCATTCCTGTCAGGCAAGGACAGGAATCAGATGCTACAGTGGGCACAGACCCACCAAAACAGGACAGTTGAAGATTGGAAAACCATTGCCTGGTCTTTCTCAGTTTTGGTGATCCTGTGCTCACTGTAGCTCCAGATCGGCAGTTTCTGAAATACCAATCCAGCCCGTCTGGCACCTACAACCAGGCCACAAAGTCACTGAGGGCATGCTGTTTTTGCCCAATCTGATATTTGATGTGAACATTAACTTAAGCTCTTGACCTGTATCTGCAATATTTGTGCGGCTGCCAGACTGATTGGCTGAGGGTCCAGTGAGTGTAGGTGTCTAAAATGAGCCAATATGTTTTTCGATAATTTAAACATATCCTTGTTCAAATACAAAGTAAAAATTTTTTTAAAAATGCAGCTTACTAGATCAAAAGACATCTGTTCAAGACAGGGATGTGCCTTCTGCCAATTTTATTAGATGTGCTGCATGGGCAGCACCATTTCTGTTGTAAAATGGGCTTAATCTGCAAATGGGCTGAATTTGCATCCAAGATTTTTAATGGAGTTGTGCTGTATAATGGAGTGTATGTATCATACATAAAGATTTATTTATTTATTTGTTTGTTTGTTTGTTTGTTTGTTTGTTTTTATTTATTTATTTATTTATTTATTTATTTATTTATTTATTTATTTATTTATAAATGACTTACATTTGCTCTGCCAAACAAGCTAAAGGCACTTTGGCAACCTCCAAATAATTAAAAGCGCTTTCATCTAGGTTGTAGTTTTTAGTGTGAAAAGTGCAGGGAGTGTTTCTTTTCTATCTTTGAGTTACCCATGGGGAAAAAAACAAACAAAAAAAAAAACTACATAATACCCTTACACTCACCGGTAAAAAGGATCACCAGCCAAGCCAAGGTCACTTAATAACAGTACTATTCAAGTAGAAGATGAGGTCACCCTGTCTGTTACACAGAAGTTATTATTAACACAGTGCAAACATGGAGGAGAATTTTGGTCATTTTGATTTGTAACTTTGAAATTTGCATTTTTCTATTTAGAACTGCTAATCTGTTATATGAGATTTAAGTCACTTTCAGATCTTTTTGGTGGATTATTTACTTTAACCATGGGATAAAAATAAATCATACTTTAACCCCAACAACCAGTCAAACACTGTATGCTTACATCACTATCATGGCAGTGATCCAGATTATGTGCACAAGCCTGACTGGGCTTGTGGTTCCACGATGCATGATTTTTTTTTTTTTTTTTCTTTCCCCATTCTGATGTTTGCTCTCATGCAATAATCCTTATGATTTCTTGCCTCTTCTCAGCTGTATTGTAGTTGCTATGGTATCTTTTGACACCTCCTTTATGTTGATTTAAAGGCCTGTTATTAGATAATTAAAACCTTTGTCCAAAAGGAGTCCAGAAATGCCCTGCCAGATGTATTATTAATGCTGCATAACTTCACAAAATGTGGGGACAATAAACGTGGTAGCTGAAAGAAATTCATACAGTGCAGCAAACAACCTTCTAGAGTGTTCCAGCCTCCTCACCAAATGGGTTTGTCAGTGTCAGAACAAATGTCATTTTCCACTGACAAGAAGGTGCCTAATACTGGATCAAGGAAAGTTTCTCCTAAGGCCTCAGAGACAGCTAAAGTACAAATTCAACATCAGTCAGAGATACTGATTTCTTCAAAATAATAAGGACATACAATCCACTATAAATATGAATCAAAAGAAAACTTTAAGACCAAATTTTAACATAGAACAGCAGAGGGCAAATATACTGTCCACATTAACCACTCTTCCTCCCAAGCACTAAGTGCTAAAGCAGAGAGACAAGACTGTTTCCACTTTACTGTGCATTACCCTGCTACTCATGGGACGTCACTGGGTAATAGTCCTAAAGGCTCTTAGGAGAAGGGAAAAATCATTTTCCCATTGCAGTTAAACTTTCCCCTTGTCAGTCGCAGCTCAGGAGTTTGTCTTTGACAAAGGTAGTACAGAAAAATAATGAACAGAAGTCTTAAAGGCACAGAAAAAGCTTTATTGACTGTCAGTTTTCCTGAATGACAAGGAAATATTTTAGTTTGTAGCCTTGTTGTTGCAGTGTGCTTTGGTATCGGTTAAAATTCAAACTTCATGTGAACACAGTGGAAATGTTTGTAGTAATCTGATGGTCATTGATGATGGTGATGGTCTGATGGTCATTGTGGATAAGAGTATCGCCCAGTGTAAAATGAAATGTTTGTAGCATCTCTTCTGGTGTAAAATGGGCAAACCAGAAAGTTATGTGATTTTGTGTTCTTTGTAGTTTAAGGATTTTAATGGCTTTTAATTGTACTCCATTAAATTGGTGATTTCAGTATTCAAAAACAGTCACCTCAAACCAGGTATATGAAAACTCATACTACACTCATCGGGTGAAGTATTCATACTTGCATGTAACATGAGCATGTGCTCTAGGAGTAAAAAAATGTTTTTACTTATCCGTATTGAGCAGTATGAGCAGCTTTCGTATCGAGGCACGTCAATTTAACTAGTGTTCAAATCCACAATTGTGAATCTGTCAGAAGAAAGAGATAGTAAAGATGGATTAAACTGGTCATTATACTGAACTACAGCTGTTACTGTTACAGCTTTATATTTCTATTAACATAGATAACTTAGTGGTTAGCACTGTTGCCTCGCACCTCTGGGGTTTGAGCTTCGGATCCCGCCTTTGCTCTGTGTGTCTAGTTTGTATGTTCTCACTGAGTTTTTGGGGTTTTCTCTGGGTACCTTGAAATTTTTATTAAAGACACCGGTCTGAGAAACCAGCAGAGTGAGTATGTTTAAACTGAGATTTTTTACCTGTTTCATAGACTACACTTTCAGAAGAAGCCTTTACATATACAGTACAGCACAATGAATTTTTTTCCCCCCACTTATCCCAGCTTGTTAGGAAGCTGGGGTCAGAGCACAGGGTCAGCCATGACACAGCAGAGAGCAGAGAGGGTTAAGGGCCTTGCTCAAGGCCTGTAGTACTGGGGCTTGAACCCCTGATCTTCTAATCAGTAACCCAGAGCCTTAAGCACTGAGCCACCACTGCCCTGAAAGCAGTTTCATGAGCTCATCTATAGAAGACAGAAAGGATGCAATGAAGGAAAATTACTCAGGATTACTATTATTTTTTCACGTGTCATCAAACTGTTTTCTTCTGCATAACCGAAACACCTCTCCCCAAACTAACCCCAACCATCATGTAGCATATCTACGTCTCTGTGTGCCACATTTACCCATGATCCCCCTCTGTGCATTGCGACACAAAGATGCAAATACGTTTTAATGCAGAAGTATAAATTGGCAAAACATTTTGGGTAAAAAAAAAAAAAAAAAAAAGAAAAAACTTAATTTTTTAAGTTGCACTCAATAACCTTACACATCTTAAGTAATACTTTGTTAAAGCACCTTTTACTTGTAATACAGCACTCCTTCTCTTTGGGTAAGAGTAGTACATCATAGTACATCTTGTTTTGGCAATTTTATTCCACTCTTCCTTGCAAAAATGCTCCAGATCTATCATATTGCGAGGGGATCTCCTGTGCACAGCCCTCTTCAAGTCATTCCACAGGTTCGATCTGGGAATACTAATCTGTCTTGACTAGAGACCCCAATGCTCTTTTTTTTCCCCTTCTTCTTTTTTTTCCTAGCTTTGTCTAGTTACTGTTTTTACTTTCCCAATTCAGCTAACAAATAAACAGGTGTTTCTTAATTTAAATTAGAGCTACAACAATCAATTATTTTGATAATCTGTCAATTGATTAATCAGTCAGTTTTTTTAAATGAAATTTTATTGGATTACATTATTTAAAAAATATATATTAAATACAAAAATATTAATAAATAAAAATATGTCTTTGCAGCATTTCAATCAACTACTACTACCACAGAACTCTTAAATAGTCTTAATTACATAACTGGTCCCCATCTGCATACAGCATTACTGATATTTATCAGATAATCTGACATATTATCAAGTGGTCATGTCAATCAAATGTGATGCCCAAACTATTGCAAATAAAAAAAAGGCAACATAATCACTGGTTGTCTTGCTATGTGAAACACGCTGAAACTAAATTAATTTTGCTTGTCACGTGCGCACATGGTGAATAATATTTCGGTGCATGGAGTCAACTCCAAAACTGCGGTTTATTTTTAGCTTTCAATACCTGGAATCAGTAAATCAAATCTTTTTGGGATTGACTTCAGTGTGAACAGAAAGCAGGATGGTGACTTGATGACTCTGTCAATGAAATTTGTTGCTGACTATTTTTATTATCAAATTTGATCAGTTTTGTCGATTAGTTGTTGCAGCTCTATTTTTAACATTCTCTTCTTTTTCCTCATCCTCATCCCCTGAGGTTTTGCCTCATAAGTCCAGTCTCTTAACCATTCCACTGATTTTTCCAAACCTGTTGTGGATCATTCCGAGATCTCACTCCATGGCTTTTATTTTAGTAATGGGTTTGTGTTTCCTTTTCCAAAGCATACTTGGCTCTGATGCATTTCCTGCTAGGCCACTTTGATTGCAGGTTGTTGTCAAGAGTAGATAGGGTTGTGCGGATCTAAAGACCCATTAGAAGTTCAGCTGGCCTTGTGCCTGTGCTGCTGTTTGGGGTAGCTCTGTAGCACGTAAGCACCAGATGAAGAGCTTTGTTTTGTAGAACAAAACATGTACATTATTAAACATCTTTCTGGATGTCCTCTTTGCTCTTTGAACAGTATGTCCATTCCCTTGCAGCTTATGTGGGCTAAAAGTAATACTGTTAGTGTGAAGATGAGCTCATGGGCCAGTTCTTTGAATCCTATACTTGTGAACTGCAGCCCATTATCACAAACCTTCTCCTCCTCTATCCCATTCTGGGCAAAAATAACTTTCACTGTGTGAAGTTTGACTTTCATGAAGATTTATATAATATAATCTTTTTGGCTGTGGTGGGTGTAATTTACATAATTTTTCAGAAATTTCTGTGCTGTATGTGAGTTCTTAATCTGATGTCATGTATGGTTTCCCTCAAGAGTTTTTCACATCCACCCCAGCTCAGTTCTATATTCTAGCACTTATATAAGTTCTTTCAGCTTCATACGAGTTTTAAACAGGAAAAGGTATGCCCTTTGGCCCTTAGCAGGCATCTGGGCATCCCCCAGTCAACTTGTGGGTTGGGTCTTAATAAGCACCCCCAACCAGTAATGGGTTCTAGTCAGCATACATACTTCTTCATTAAGAAGGAGGATGGTGGTTTCTGTCTGATTGTAGATTTGAAGAAGCTGAACTGGTTCCTGAAAGCCCTCCTCTATTTATTATAAATACCACATTATATGGTCACTTCACATGTGCACTTGAAAGTATCCAGGTGATACTGTGTGTGGTGTTTACATATGTAACTAGTGATTACCATGTCACATCATGGGTTGAACATTATTATTCTATTTTTGTCTATATAGATAGAGGGAGAGTGAGTGGGATCAGTGGCCTCTTGTACTTGGGCAGCTGCGTCTGACACTAGTTCTGACTGTGGTGGCTGTGATGTCATCAGTCAGGGGATACAAAGAAAGCTGAACGCCTTTTTATACACTCACCCACACAAAAATGCATGCACACAGTCAGAGCTAGGGTAGAGGTTAGAGGGCTGATCAGACCCATGAATAGAGCAGTTCTCAGTCATGTGAGAGCACTGTGTTTATGCTTTTTTTTTTGTTTGTTTGTTTGTTTGTTTTAAAAACCTACTAAAACATTAATTTTTTTACACTGAAACACACACATGGTATTAAATACCAAAAGTAACTCACTTTGCCAAAACAAGTACTCAGAATCAAAACAGACAGTTTGGCATGTGGCATTTTGAGGGACCTTATTTGTTGTATGAATGGCTTCAGAAATGATAACACTTTAATTTTATAACCCCTTCTTTCAATTTGTTGCTGTATTTTCTTGTCTCTGTGGTGTATTCATTTAGATATACTGAGATATACTGTATGAGGATATGCTCAAAATTCAGGAAAACGGACATGGGTTATCTTGGCTTAAACGTACTTACAACATACTTGTTATTGACCAATGTTAAGTAAAGCTTGCAAATTTCCTGTTCTTTAAAAAAAAAAGTAAAAGTGCCATTTACTGCATAATTTTCTTGACGTTCATGGTTGTATGAGACCTATTTTCTAAACAGCTTGGCTGATGCACAAAGGTAGACATCAAACCCCTGCCCCAACAGTAGCTTGACTTTTCTGTATATGAACTCAAACAAAGGGTGATTTTTCTTTTCTATCAATTTCTTTATATTTCTATTTCTAGCTACTTGTGTAGCCAAATATAGAGTTTGATAAAATGAGAAGTGCCTTTGAACCCCTTGGATACTAATGAAAATTACATGATGATTCGTGTAAAGTGTTGCCCATGGCTTTCATAATTTAGAAGGCACATTGGTAGTGGCCTTTGATGTCTTCCTATTTAACATGCGGCTACTCCCTCAAGGTGAATAAATATTTTTCAAACTGTTGCGTTGAGAATTTATATATAAGAAAGCAAAAAGTATGTTTATTTATAACAGAAATACAACTGAATTACTTAGTTTATTGTTCATTTTGAATGGAATCTTCATAGCTGATCATTGTGATGGTAAATTATTGACTTGTACTGATTCATATGTTCCTGAGATTATTACCGAAAAAGTCCACATGTGTAAGTTTTCCCTGGGAGTATGGCTCTATCTGATGGTAGGGGCTGAACACTCCATTTCAGGGGCTTTCTGAGGTTTGTTACTAATGTGTTTCAGCTGGCATTAAGATCACGAAGTAAAACAGGTATGACAAGATATGCGGCCACTTTTAACCACATCAAAAGAATTACACTATATAGGTAATTTTGTCAACTAATAAGTGGCTGTGCAGGAAAAAAAAAGCCTACAAAGCCATCAGAAAAGCCTAGAAAATTAGATCTGTGACCATTTTGTTTTTGTCCAAGTTGCACAGCTTTTTAAGGTGGTGGGGGTTTGCGGGGATTTCATGTACGGCAGTTAAGACATTACAAATAACAAAGACTATTTTATTGACTAGCATACTGTCTCACGGTGGCGCAGTGAATAGCATTGTCGTCTCCGGGTCCCCAGTTCGATCCTTGGCTTCGTGTACTCTGTATGCAGTTTTACAGGTTCTCCCCCGTCTCTTTGTGGGTTTCCTCCAAAAAACTTGATGCTAGGTGTAAACAAGTGTAAACAAGTGTGCAAATGCATAGTGCCCTGTGATGGACTGGCATTCCATCCAGGGGTTTCTGTCTTGGGCCCAGTGTTCCCAGGATAAAATCTAGAAACATCGTGGCCCTGACCAAGATAAAGCAGTTACTTGAATAATGAATAAATTAGTGAAATTAATGGATCAGCATCAATTTGACTGCACTGGGGTCTGCTGGGATCTTTAAACTCTAACTCATCTGTCAGTCAGTCTGTCTCACTGGCAATATCTCATGAAGTTCGTGTAATTGCATGGTTTAAGCCAAACTGAAAAAAGAAAGGTTGTAGCCCCTTAACAAATCATACATAAACATAGCCTTGAGAGTTAAAGCTTGTATGTGTAGTAATCTCAGTTCTAAGGTAGCAATGAAACTGATATTACCCATGTAAATGAAAATCAAACTGGTGATATATGTATATATGATATGAAATATGGATATGCATATGATTTGTCTTTATCTCCAGCATACACAACAGAAATGAATTAGTGCAAAAATAGGCAAGTTAAACAATAATTATATAAATATATTATTCCTGGCATATACACAAAGTTAATCTTTAATCAGGTAATAGCAGATTAATGGGCATGTGCTGTAATTTAGGTAATTCAATGGATGAAAATTTAAATAACGTACATGTATTTATTTTTTTTTCCTCTGGATTCAAGTAATATTGTTAAATGCGTTGATAATCCAGTTAATTGCCACATTTAACTGATTTGCTGTATTAAAACTGTGTCTGCTCAGATGTTTGGTCAGAGATTGTGAGAGAGCATGGCTGAGAATTCTATTTGTGCAAGTCAAAACCTGTAAAAGAATTCAGTATAAACAGAGATGGAGAGATGGTGCACGGGCAGAAGCCTGTAAAGTAAATCTGCATGTGACAAGAAAGTGTGACCATAAATGTTTTTAGACTAATTGAAGTGATTTCATAACACACAACTAATTGATAAAGAAATTTGTTGCTGACTATTTTTATTATTGAATTTGATTAAAAAAAAAATTTGATTAGTTGTTGCAGCTCTGTTTTCAACCTTCTGTTCTTTTTCTGTATCCTCAGCCCCAGAGGCTTTGCCTAATAGGTCCAGTCTCTTAACCATTCTACTGATTCTGCCTTACCTGTTTTGGGTCATTCCACCAGTGTCCTTTGGCCTACTCTCACTCTGAATTGGAGGATTTTCCCCTGGACTTACTGGGTTGCCCATTTCAGTAATGGAGGCATATAAACAATGTTGTATATATTGATAGATCTCTAATCGTTCATACCCCACCAACACCTGCTATCAGTGCAAGCACTGATTGTTGAATATCTGTTAGAGATGGCACCAATCAGTTATCTAGTATCTGTATTGGAACAATATCAGCAAAAGTCGGATATCAGAGGGAAAAAGGAACAAATCCAGCTTCTGTAACAGATCTAGCCTGAAATATCAGAACTGCTTGTAGCAGAACATAACATAAAGTGATATAAAGTAAGTTGTCTGATAATAACAGTAGCCACCCAAGTTACCATAAAAGACAATAACTAGCTAATTAATAATGTTACAATTATTTTACGTGATATTAATAGTCTGTAATTTTGCAAACATTTGCACTGTGATATTAATGAATTAATAATATAATTAATTTTTTTGTGTAAATTAATGTGTTACCTCTTCTAGGGTAAGGAGTGTTTGAGCAGTTTAAGTATTTGAGTATGGCCATCTTAGGTGAAGTACTTCTATTAATAATCACTCATTATTAAGGTTAATATAAAAAAAAAATTGGATTAGTATCGACTACTATTCAGATTTTTGTACTGGCATCACTGTATGGCTATTGTGCCATCTCTAATATTGGTTAAAAGAAGGTGTTTATGAATTCATATTATCCAGTTGGATTTCTCAGTCCACTACTTGTGTGGCGTTTGGAGAATGTTTAAAAGAAGAATGTTTAACAGATTATTTAGAAGTCTCTTACTGTGTAATCTGATGTTTATGTTCACGCTGTAATTATTACCCATTACAATGCACTTACTCTGTAATTTTATATAATATATACACTACCTGTTGTTCTGTATTATGTCACCTAACTGCAACGCCCACAATGCAGCTTGTGTTTGCATTAAAATAAGAATGATACACATAAGAAAATGAGATGTGAAACCGGTTTGGTATTGGAATGGCAAAGGTGAAACTGATGTTGTGTTGCTGAAAGTCTTCATTTGCATATTCCTGCATGGTGTATTTTGTTCAGGCCATATACTCAGGTGCAACTTATTATTTGGAAAATAATGTCCTTAATTATTAATTCTGGTGGTAAACAGTAGAAGCCAACCCATCACATTTTCTCTGTGTTTAGTTGCCTGACTACAGCCAGCTGTCTGCCCTTTTATAGACTTGTTTTCTTTTTTGAAAGTAGCTGGTAAATTTTTCTAGTTGTTTGATGCATGTTGATGAACATAAGATGATCATAGCATGACAGGTCTTATGAAAAACACTGAATAGAATATATTGAATGTTTTTATAAGGGTTGTCATGCAGTATATTACTTGTGGAATGTTTTTACAGCTGTTTTACTGTTTTACAATTTACAACTGTGAAACTGTGTATGTGCAGTTATTGTTGTTTTGGCGTTGTATTAATTCCTGTTTTGTATTTAGGGTCCCATGGTTTGCTTGTGGTGTGCTCTCTGCCATGCCTCCCGCCATGACGGATCAGCTGGATGTGTGGGCGGACCCAGTACTGGATGGAAACGATCAGGTCGCTGTGGATTTCCTGTTGCCTACTGGAATCTACATTCAGATGGATGTTCCCAGAGAGAGCACCATCCAACAAATCAAACAGGTGTGCGGCATTATTAATAATTATTTAAAATATAAAAAATAGTAAATAAATATTTAACAAATTATTATATTTACATTTTTATTAAATAATAAATATAATATGAATACTACTAAAGTTAATAATATAAATACTATTCAAATAATTTTGTCATGCTGCTTACAAAGCAGAGTCCTTTTTATCGGTCTGTGCCCATTCATTTATTTAAAATTTTATAGAAAACTTTTTTTATTCTATACCTGGATAAGTGTAGGTCAGTGATCCTATCCTTGGCCCATCCTTCATATTTCCTGTAGTATCATTGGGTTGGTAACTTGACCGAGACTTTTTCTGTCCGAATCATTTTTTTGCCTGTTAAACAATACACTCATACTTACCACCCACTTTATTAGGAATACCTGTCCACCCACACATTCATGCAGTTATATAATCAGCCAATCATGTAGCAGCAGCGAAGTACAGAAAAATCATGCAGATATAGGTCAAGAGCTTCAGGTAATGTTCACATCAATCATCAGAATGAAGAAAAAGTGTGATCTCTGTGACTTTCGTGGTATGGATGTTGGTACCAGAAGGACTGGTTTGAGTATTTCAGAACCTGCTGATCTCATGGGATTTTCACACACAACAGACTCTAGAGTTTACACAGAGCAGTGCGAAAAACAAAAAAACATTGAGTGAGCGACACAGTCATATGTCAGCAGTGCAATACATAAAATCATGAGAGCTTTACGCAGTGCATAAAATCATGAGAGCTTATTGTTCACAAAAACATCAGCATGGGGAAAATTGTGATCCAAGTGACACTGACCATGGCATGTTTCTTAGAGCCAGGTGGGCCAGTTTGAGTATTTCTGAAACTGCTGTTCTCTACAATTTACACAGAAAGGTACCACTCTGTAGATGCCATATGGCTGACGTGGTATGGCTTCAAGGAAACAGTGAAAAAAATAATAAATGAATATATATATATATATATATATATATATATTTGGCAACAAGTTAACAGTCAGTTCTTGAAGTTGATGTGTTGGAAGCACAAGGGCCAAATTGTGGCTTTGCCACTGGCCAAATTGTGATGGCTTGACGAGTGGATCAGAGCATCTCCAAAATGGCAGGTCTTGTGGGGTGTTTCCGGTATGCAGTGGTTAGTACCCACCAAAAGTGGTCCAAGGAAGGACCGCTAAACTGGCAACAGGGTCATTGGCGCCCAAGGCTCATTGATGTGTGTGGGGAGCGAAGGCTAGCCTGTCTGGCTGCTGTAGCACAAATTGCTTAAAAAGTTAATGCTGGCTACGATAGAAAGGTGTCAGAACACACAGTGCATTGCAACTTGCTGTGTATGGGGCTGCGTAGCCACAGACCGGGCAGAGTGCCCATAATGACCCCTGTCCACCACCGAAAATGCCTATAATGGGCATGTGAGCATCAGAAATGGACAATGGAGCAATGGAATAAGGTGGCCTGGTCTGATGAATCACGTTTTCTTTTACATCATGTGGATGGCCAGGTGTATGTCGCTTGCCTGGAGAAGAGATGGCACCAGGATGCACTGTGGGAAGAAGGCAAGTCGGAGGAGGCAGTGTGATGCTCTGGGCAATGTTCTGTTGGGAAACCTTGGGTCCTGATATTCATGTGGATGTGACTTTGACATGTATCATCTACCTAAATATTGTTGCAGACCAAGTACACCCCTTCATGGCAGCAGTATTCCCTAATGCAAAAATTGTTCAGGAATGGTTTGAGGAACATGACAGAGTTCAAGGTGTTGACTTCCTCCAGATTTCCCAGATCTCAGTCCCATTGAGCATCTGTGGGATGTTCTGGTCAAACAATTCTGGTCCATAGAGACCCCACCTCGCAAATTTACAGGATTTAAAGGCTCTGCTGCTAACATCTTGGTGTCAGATACCACAGCACACCTTCAGAGGTCTTGTTTAGTCCATGCCTTTTATAGACACATTTTGAGTGAACTTGAAATTATGATGTGGTGCGTCCACCATAGATATCTTTTTCTGGCTGTTTCTGTGCTTTTATACTGAATTAATGACTTTATATAAGTAGAGTTCTTACTGCATATTAATTTTGAACATATTTTCCTGCATTTTCAGTGCTTTTTAATTGATATTTGAGGATGAATATTTTGTTATTTTGTACATATTTTATGTTTTGTACTAAGTATCAAAAAAAGTGCAGGCTACAGGCAGTGCATTAACTCTGACCCTCTGATCTTACTACACTTTTAAAAAAGAAAATTATCACCAATATATGGTGTTAACATCGCCCTGTTGTATTTCTAATTTGATAATTAGGAGAATATTTTTAGCATGTTTGAAGTGCCATATTTAAATATTTTTCTCCCAACCACCACTTATAATGCTATAATGTGCGGTTTTATGTGTCGTCAGTTCATTTTTATATTTACCATTTTCTAATCACTGCTTATGACTTTGAATTCAACAGTCTGTTTTATTATTAATGGGTTGTCCTGTATAGCATCTCATTTAAAAAATAGTCTAAAAATTGGCTACTTATAATGACACGTATGTCATACTTTAGCTATCAGTGAAGAAAAGAGCTAAGAAAGATTATACATGTCAAGAAGTGACCTGCTAAAGACAGACAGGAAGAAACAAAGAGAGGAATGGAGGGCTGCATCCAAAAGTCACAGCGAAAGAAATAAGATGGCTAAAGCTGTCTTAGACTTTACAAGTCTATCCATGAAAAGTACAAAGCTATTTTTAAAGTATGCTCACAAATATAAAACAAATGGAATATTGATGAAGATATCAAAAATACTGCTTCAGTACTGATTGAAATGCAAATTAGGCAAGCAGATTAGTCAGTGTATTTAATTATTCTGACATTATAAAATTAATTTATTTATTAGTTGAATGATAAATATCCTGCTCTTCATATTACCAGATGCACGATCATTGAAAAGTCACCTTGTTTTAATTACACTCAGCAGCTGAATGAGAGTGCAGAAAATATGATTTATCCAATTACTTATTTTTCTTAGCAGGCAAGGAATCAGATTTATCTATAGTAAACCTCGTTTAACAATGAAGTCTCATTTATCTTATAAAACCAATGCTGTTAATGCCAGAATGGTTTACTTTCAATTTTATATCCAGTAATATTAAAAATAAACACCAGACAAATCTCCATTAGCAAACTGCCTAGTGGATAGGGAGTGTGTTTGAGACCCTACACAGGAGCCTACACAAATTGATGGCCCAAGAATAATTTGAATAAATAATAATAAATAAATTTGTACTATTTATCTGGAAAATAATGTCCTTAATTTTAATTGTGTGTAAACAGTAAGTAGTAGCCAGGACATCACATTTTCTCTATATTTAGTTATCTGACTGGCCATCTGTCTAGGCTACTTTTTAGACTTGGCTTGCTTTTTTGAAAGCAGCTGGTTAATGTTCTTTGTTGTTTGATGCATTTTGAATAGAACTCTGTGCCAAGTGTGATGTGTATCTAGGGGTTAGGGTTAGGATTTTTGTTGTTATAAAAAGTACAAAGCTATTTTAACACACATTGCATTTTTATAAAACAATTAGTGTTGATGGACTGAATCACATCATACTGCAGATGTCGGAACTTTTCACTGCATAAGTGGAGAAGTTGTATTTTATGTAAAGTGGGAATGTAGATGTCACCTTGTGGTGCAGTGATTGTTGCAAAGACCGTAGAGATTGCTTACAAAAGAAATTATGAATGAGTCATTTCCTGAACAAATGATGATCAGATAGGAAACAGTGCTTCCGGTCATCCTGTCAGATTACAAAATCTTCTTGACCTTTCCCTTCTTTGAAACATCAGTCGTTTATTGAAAAATGTATTAGCAACACTGTTTAGTATATGTGGGGTCATGATTGCAAAATAAAAAAAAAATCCTCATAGAATAACTTTTTGTGAAATAATGAACAGACTTATCCCATACATTTATTTATATAAAGCTTATGAGGTGCTCTGTAACCAACTATCCCTTGGTAAAATACTGTGCAAAATTTGCATTGATTTATTTTTGCCCTCTTCTGACACACACAAAAATAGGCTTATACTTTAATTTCTGTTAAAATGTAAATGCATGGCATTGGGGTGTTGCACGTGTCTGGTTTATTGGTCTGCAGTTCTTACTATTCTATACCAGTTGAACTAATGATTCTCATGTCGGTATTCAAAACACATTTCAGTGTTCATTGTCATTTCAGTTTAGGTCTCATTTTGATTGTTTTTAATGTGACTTTGCAGATGCTATGGAAGCAAGCACAGGTGTATCCTCTCTTCTCCTTGCTTGGGGAGATGGATGGTCACATATTCGAGTGTGTGAACCAAGCTGCAGTTCATGAGGAGCTGGAGGATGAGAGCAGACGTTTATGTGATGTTCGTCCATTTTTGCCTGTCCTCAGGCTCATTACTCGTAACTGTGGCCGTGCTGAACGCCTGCTTGACTCCAAGATCGGGGTGCTCATTGGAAAAGGTAAAACACATTAAAGTACACATGCACAAATAATAAACATATGTAATATTGACGAAAATGTCAAAATTAGTGCTTCAGTACTGATTGAAATACAGAAAATATGATTTATTTTTCTTAGCAGGCAAGGACTCAGACATATGTATAGTCATTGTTTATTTAATCATAAAAAATGAAAGTTTATTTATCTCATAAAAAGTGTCATTAATGTCAGGGTTAGGATTTTTGGTGTTATATTGATTTCTATTTTGTATTTAGGGTCTTTAGGGTATGGTTTGGTTGTAATGGGCTCTTGCCTCCTGTCATCTACACTCATTAATGTAGTTTTGCCCCCCACCCCCATTCTCTAACTGCATAAGTATTAAAAACACTGTAACTGATTTAATTGTTTAATATTATGTCTTTTTATTACAGACGCATGTATTAATGATGTTTGATCTTGTGCAGGGCTCCATGAACTGGATGCTTTGCAGGACCAGGAAGTGAAAGATTTTCGTTGCAAAATGCAACGAATTAGTGAAGAGAAAATGCAGTCAGTGCAGATGATGTCGTGTGCAGAATGGCTTCAGAGCTGCTTCTCTTCCCAGATAGAGGTGGGGGCAGTTGATGGGTTATGTGGTAGGAATGAGGGCTGGATCAAGATCACCATGCACTACAACCAGTCACAGGTAAACCCACAGATGTGTGCATATACACACTAAATTAAATCCATAAAGATGCTCACTGGGAAATCTTTAATATTCCAGTCGTTGCTTGGATATCCTTCTCACCCACTTCATATTGCCCCCCAGGACACAACAAGTTTAAAAGTGCCATTGAGCTGTACTGTACCTGAGCTTATGAATCAAGCTCTCAGAAAATGGCTGACTACTCATGGCTTGGGAGAAGAAGAAGACAGTGTTGGTGACTATGTCTTAAGAGTCAGTGACAAGCTGGAATTCTTGTTTGGAGAACACCCACTTATGTACTACAGAGTAAGTAACTAAATAAACTGTTACCTTACTCCTTGACCACACTTGGTCCATAGATTATAAGACAGTAAAATATTACCCATACAATAGGCTTGTTAGTCATATATAGGATGCTGTGTGAATAATATGTTCTTAAGCCATATACAGTCAGGTCCAGAAGTATTTGGACAATGACGGAGTTTTTGTGATTTTGCCTTTATACACCACCATTTGAAATAAACAATCAAGATGTGATCTAAGTGTAGACTTTCAGCTTTATTTTAAGAGGTTCCACAAAAATATGGCATTTACCATTTAGGAATTACAGCCATTTT
>CM074994.1:7449232-7462677 GCA_037576825.1 Pangasius krempfi | reverse complement strand
ACAGCTGAACTTTATTTGGGGTTAATCAGAGGCACTTTAAATGATGGCAGGTGTGTACTGACTCCTATTTAACATGACTTTGAATGTGATTGGTTAATTCTGAACACAGCCACATCCCCAGTTATAAGAAGGTGTGTACACTTATGCAACCACATTTATTTTGTTTTTTTTATTTTTACTCGCCCTCCCCCTAAAAGATTTCAGTTTGTTTTTCAGATGAGTTGTACAGGTTATAGGTCGCATTAAAGGTGGAAAAAGTTCTGAAATTATTTATCTTGGTCTCATTGTTTTACATCACCAGAAACCTGGCATTTTAACAGGGCTGTGTAGACTTTTTATTTCCACTGTGTGTGTGTGTGTGTGTGTGTGTGTGTGTGTACACATATATGACACACACACACACACTGTGTGTGTATATATGTCTTGGGTTACAATGCACAATGGCTACAAATAGGCTGACTATAATATATTCTCACCAAATTAGAGAACAATAAAAGACCTTATTTGTTCACCCAGAAAAACAGCCAAAACTCCAAGATTCCTGAATCCTTTTTTCTCGTATAGTGTGGTATCAGACACTTTCACTTTCTCACTCCTGTTTACTTTCTTAAACTCTCTCTCTCTCTCTCTTGCTCTCTCTTCCCTATGCTCCCTCTCCTGATTGGAGAGAATTTATGCATGCATGATTTATGCATGTGACATTAATGTTAAAACATATTATTAATCCTTGTGTTTTCATTAGGATTCTCCTCTTTCTCCTTCTTCTTCTTCTTCTTTTGTGAACAGGCAATGCTGCTTGCTGCCGGCCACCCTGGTTATAATAGAAGTTATATATAATGCTACAGAAATGAATTGCAGGTTGTGCTGGTGTAGAAATCACACACTTTCCTCTCTGCATTGTAACTTTCATGGCGTGGGCTTTTGTTTTGCTTTTAGTTCATGTTTTGTTTCGTCTCCATCCTCATCTGTCAGTGGTTTGTGTGGCTCATTCTTTCTGGTAGTAACTGATTTTACTGATTGCAACAAGTAAAGGGTGATAAAGTCTGGTACTCAAACAGGATAAAGAGAAGAGCATACTGTGCATGTCACCAACTGTTCAAGAGCAATTCAGTTCTAAACAGGCTGAAGTGGCCAAAAAAGAACTCAGAAGTTGCCACATAACATTGGTTACAATAAATGTACTTGCTAGCAAACAAACTCATAGGTTATCTGCATATCTGCTCTCTCGGATTAATAAATTAATTTTTTTCTTTTTTGTATTGGGGCAAAATATACTTGGCGATAGTGCCAAAGGGATATACATGATAATACATTTGAATTCAGTAAGTGTAGTATAAGCAATCATGACCTAGACAGTTGTTGTTGGTTGTGGGCGAAAAAAAAGCAACAAATTGGGGTGTGTGTGTGTGTGTGTGTGTGTGTGTGTGTGTGTGTGTGTGTGTGTGTGTGTGTGTGTGTGTGTGTGTGTGTGCAGGGACGAGGAGGAAAAAAGTTCTACATCGAGTTGAAAGAGATCATGGAAAGGGATCCACTGTCACAACTGTGTGAAAATGAGAAGGATCTGATATGGACTCTGCGCTATGACTGCAGAGAGAACTTCCCACAGTCCCTCCCTAAGCTGCTACTGTCTGTCAAATGGAATAAACATGAAGACATGGCACAGGTATGCAAATAAACATGTACACACAGGTGACTTCCCCCATCCTCTCTTAGTAGTAACATTTCTGTCTATCCCTCTTGTCCTGGCCTTTTCTCTAGTTGCAGGCATTGTTGCAGATTTGGCCTAAAATAAGTCCTCGAGATGCTTTAGAGCTACTGGATTTTAACTATCCAGATCAGTATGTTAGAGAGTATGCAGTCAGTTGTCTGCAAGATATGAGGTAAGTGCTCAAAACTGTCAAGCTTATACGGACATAATTATGGTTTTTTTTTCTTTTCTGCTTATTGCATTTTCTTTGATAGAAAAGATGTGGACCATTACAGTTATGGCCAGTTGATGGCCATTTTTAAACAATTAACAATCAGTTGAGTGCATTTTCAAGTATGCTGCTTATGTTTATATGCTTAAGATTCTGGAGATAACTATAGAGTTATTAACACATGGGAATGGGATAATTAAGTAATGGAAATGAGATAATTAAGTCAAGGCCTTGACTTAGTAATGTGAGGGAACAAGATAATTCATTCATGGGCACAACTTAGTAATGCGAAGGAAATAAATAAATAAGCCTGGACACATCTTAATAAGGCCTGATCATTGTCGTGACCCCAAAGTGGTGAACGAGTATATACAGGTTTTTATGGTAACTACCAGATATTTGTGGGGGGGGAGCTGCCACTTGTCTTTTGAAGGTAAGATGTAAATACTATAAAGGTTTACATGCACGGTTTCTTATTAATTACAAGAATAGAATGTTCATTTGCTTAAGTTTGTTCAATTAAAACAATTGATTGTGAATAGTGTATAATATGCAAAACAATGAACAGCTCAGTTATATGAAATCAGTTCTGAAAATGTACAAGGAAATTTGAAAAGTCAAATCATTCTTTTGAAGCTCATAAAAAAACTAACAAGATTCAGTAAGATTTTAATGATTTAATATGAATCTTAATATTTCATAATTCTTCTTAATATTTCATTATTTATCTATTTTACTTACTGTAAAATATAGAAGTGAGATGTTGTTTTTCTATATTGTGCACTGTACACTATGCATCTTTACAAAAAGATGATCAAAAGTTGGTTGGCTTCACGTTTTTTAGAGGAAGTGCATGATAGCCTTCATCCTCCCTGGTTGGTAGCTGTTACGTGATAGGGCGACGTAACAGGAGGGTGGTAATTGGCCATGACTATTTTGAGGGGGGGGATAATAAAAATAATAATAATTTTTGTAAAGCAGTGAATGTGCTTGTGACGTCTTTTCAACATCAACATCCAGTTGATGAATAGCTGTTAGAGGACAGTGCTTTTAACATTTTCTATAAACAAAACAATTGACTTATTCTATGATTTTTAAAAAAAGAAAAGCAGTTTTTTATATTACTTAGCTGTCCCTACTGTAGTAGATGTACAACATCGTGCTGCTCATGGTGTCTTATGGTGTCTTATGGAGCTCTTTCATTATTGTTTCCCTTTCTTCAGTGATGAAGAGCTGTTGCAGTATTTGCTGCAGCTAGTGCAGGTGTTGCGGTATGAACCATATTATGACTGTGCCCTCACCCAGTTTTTGCTGCAACGTGCCGAGACCAATCGTAAAATTGGACATTTCCTCTTCTGGCATCTTAGGCAAGTGTGTTCATTGTGTCTGTGTAAATAGTTTATTTTAAATATTGTTCTGCAGCTCTTCGTTAGTACTGTGTTACTTTAGTGGTGTACCCCATATTTTTAAGGCTTTAACTAGAAGTTGAAAATAGTAATCAACAGTAGGTTCATGACATTTTAACTTGCTTTAAATGTCAAAGTGTAAAATCTGATTACATATTGAGCTGCATTTAAAGTCCATCTATTTTCCAAGCTTAGGGCCTCAACTATGTATTGTATGGTTTGTGTCTTTGTGTTTCCAGGTCAGAGATACACATGCCAGCAGTATCTGTACAATTTGCCCTGATATTGGAGGCATACTGTAGAGGCAGCATCCCCCACATTGAAGTGCTCAAAAAACAGGTATGAGTTTTGAAATAGAATTTAATGACCAACCTGTAAAACAATAATAAATTTAATTTAAAAGACTTGATAAGGCAGTAGAATATTGTATTATTATTAAACATTATTGTATGAACACACTGAATATAGGTCTATAATTGGACTGTTCTGATAACATTTATCTAATATTACCAGTTTGAAGGAAAGTTTGAGGGTTATTCCATCTCTGCTGGCTCTTAACGACAGCAGCAGTACTAGACGGCAGTACACGGGGCCATGTTTAATAATATAAATATTAGCATTTTTAGAGGAATAAGAGTAATGTCTTTTAGAGACTATTTTGGTCAACCTACTCCATGGTAGCAATTAACGGACACACATTTCAAATCTATGAACCCACAGAATTTGAGTCTGTGTTGACTGTTCATTGCAGAATACTTTGTCCTATCTAGAGATGAGGAAACTTTTTGCTCTGTCCTCAAAATAGCAGTTACTGTGACAGTACTCTGTGCTTTCAGAAGAACTGGGTTAAATGCCAGCTTGCCCCTGATTGCTCTATTGCAATAAATAGGATAAAGCTAAATACAAACTTGCACTTATACAGTATCAGTACTTGTAACCACATTTGTGAAATAGGTACCTTTAATTTTAATATCTAATTTAATGGAAATTAGAATAGATTTAACATTGCCTGGAAAACTGATTATTATGGCTTGTAGAGTTAAAAAAAAAAACTAGTTAAATACTATTAAAAATATTAAAAATACAATTATACCTAGAACCAAATGTATTACTGGATAGATTTGTAAAAGATTCAGGTTAGTTTGTAATAGCTAAAATTGGAATCTGATTGTTTAAGATGAAGTAGACCTACCATCATTTCATCAAATGACAATAGAGTATAGGTGTCCTGCAACACAGAATCCTGCCTCTTTTTCTTGCCTCTTTTTCTTCTTCTTTTTTTCCTTATTTACGTTGTTCAAAATGTGCTGAAATTCACTGAATAAACACAAAATACAAAGTATACAAATGTTATAAAGAATTGTTTCTGTCTCTTTTTGAATGCAGGTTGAGGCCCTTGGCAAGCTAAAAGCTGTGAATGAGTTGATTAAACTGGGCACAATAAAAGCAAAGAATAAAACTAAGGAGGCTCAGCTGAAGGAAGCTATGATGAAGTGCCTTAGACAGACAGGCTTCATTGAGATTCTGTCAGACCTTCACTCACCACTGAACCCCCAAATATTGCTTGCTGATGTCAAGTAAGAAGGCTTTCTTTTATATATACACTCATCCAGCACTTTATTAGGAACACCTGCACACCTACTCATTCATACAATTATCTAATCAGCCAATCATGTCGCAGCAGTGCAATGCATAAAATCATGCAGGTACAGGCCAGTAGCTTCGGGTAATGTTCACATCAACTATCAGAATGGGGAACAAATGTGATCTCAGTGATTTTGACAGTGGCATGTTTGTTGGAGCCAGACAGGCTGGTTTGAGTATTTCTATAACTGCTGATCTCCTGGGATTTTCATGCACAACAGTCTCTTGAGTTTACTCCAAATGGTGCAATAAACAAAATGCATCCAGTGAGCGGCAGCTCCGCGGACGGAAATGCCTTGTTGATGAGAGAGGTCAACAGACTGGTTCAAGCTCACAGAAAGGGTACAGTAATAACCACTCTGTACAACTGTGGTTAGCAGAAAAGCATCTCAGAATGCAAAACCTTGAGGCGAATGGGCTACAACAGCAGAAGACCATCTCCGGTTGCACTTCTATCAGCCAAGAACAGAAAGCTGAGGCTGCAGTGGGCACAAGCTCACCAAAACTAGACATTTGAAGACTGGAAAAATGTAGCCAGGTCTGATGAATCTCGATTTCTGCTGAGGCACACAGATGGTAGGCTTAGAATTTTGCACCAACAACATGAATCAATGAACACAACCTGTCCTCTGTCAACAGTCCAGCCTGGTGGAGGTGCTGTAATGGTGTTGGGAATGTTTTCTTGGCACTTTGGGCCCGTTAATACCAATCAGTCATCTCCTGACTGCCGCAACCTATTTGAATATTGATGCTGACTATGTGCATTCCTCCACAGCCACAATTTACCCATCTTAAGCACATGACCTTGTATCTGCATGATTTCATGCACTGCACTGCTGCCAAATGATTGGCTGATTGGATAATTACATGAATGAGCAGGGGTACTGGTGTTCCTATTAAAGTGGCCAGTGAGTATTGTATTTACACACTGATAGAAACTGTAACCACAAATCTCTCATTTCTTCCCTTGCATTTAGTGTGGAGAAGTGCAGGTACATGGACTCTAAAATGAAACCTCTATGGATTGTTTACAATAACAAGCTGCTGGTAGGAGACACGCTGGGAATCATCTTCAAGAATGGAGATGGTGAGAGACCGTGAAGAGGGAAGGATATGGATAAAGAGGAAGAGAGGTGGACTTGAATGTTGAAGGGAGGGGCAGAGCCTTAAATAATTATGATCAAGTGCATAGTACGTCAGGTAATGGCAATTAAAAAATCAATTGCGTTTTATTCTCAGATCTCAGACAGGACATGCTGACTCTGCAGATCCTAAGGATAATGGATATACTGTGGAAGGAAGCAAACTTGGACCTCAGGTAGTGTACACATCATTCTCTTTAGACAATGTCTAAAGTTATTGTCTTTGAGGATACTGCAGAATTACCTGAAGTTAGTATAACATAAAAGAAAACACACAAGACAAGAGATTTCTTTTTAAATAGAAGTGTTAATTTAAATGCTTGGTGCTTGGTTTTTAGTCTTCATTTGAAGACCGACAGTGACTCAGCTGTTGGACAGCCAGGGGAAGTGAAGGACAAAGAATGTTGATGTTGAATGTTTGACAAACAAAGTCTTGATGCATGTTTTTCCTGTATATTGAGAGATGGTGGGTCCAGTCGAGCCGTGCCAGAGGCTTGAAGGGAGCATGGTACAGTGTGATATGGTTCATGTCTAATGTCTACAGATGGCAACCTTTTAATATATCTCCATAAGCCCTTGCTTACATTTTACACTGTAAGGAACACTGAAACCACTCCTGATTACACACCTAAGGCAACTAGTTATCATTATACGAACAAACACTTTAAAACAATACTAAAATCAACAATAATAAAGTCAATCAGTGCCAAATACTACACAAGTAGTTAGCAAACGAGGACTAGAATGCTACCTTAAATGCAGAGAGGAAATCGAAGATAGAAAAATTCAAAATTACACGTTTAGATACAGATACATGCATACATTTTTCCTTTTACAATTTGTGAGCATGAGGAGGCTCTCTGTAGCACACAGAATGGAAGTGCCAAGTGCATGTGTATTCCTTCTTAATACTAAATGAGTAGAAAAATAAAATGAAAATGGTTTTCTGATTCCATTTCAAAGCACTGTGCCAAATGGTAGTGGCCGTCACATTACCTTCCATATTCCATCAACACATTGCATCTCAAACTTTATGCTCTCTTCTTTTGCTCTAATGTTACATGTCTTTTTCTGATTTACAAACGCACGTTGCAAATACGAATGTATTTTAAATCCAAAGCATAGGCAATGTTATACTCTTTTAGTAATTAAAAAATAACTGAAATAAATGGAAAACATTTCATACACCCTGAATGGGACTCCAGTCCATCGCAGGGCAACACACACACACACACACACACACACACACACACACACACACACACACGCACACACACACGCACACGCACGCACACGCGCACACATCTCCTTCCCCATAACAAATGTTAAAATTAAAAAATGAGACACATTTGTTGATTTGAAAGTGTTCACCACATTTGGGGAAGGTTGTATTTCTGTTTTGTGTATTAATTCACCTAAATAAGTCTTAACATGTTTAAGATGCTTTTTTTTTTTTTTTTTTTTTTTTTTAATATAACAAATAACTTTCAATCTTATGTTTCACTCACAGAATTGTGCCTTATGGTTGCTTGGCAACAGGAGATCGCACAGGGCTGATCGAGGTTGTGTCCACTGCGGACACCATAGCTAACATCCAAAAAAATAGCAGCAACATGGCAGCTGCTGCAGCCTTCAACAAAGATGCTCTGCTTAGCTGGCTCAAGGACAAAAACCCTGGGTAAGAAATCAGAGGTCACTGTGCAGGATAAGACAAGCTTATACCTGTACAGTGTAATAGTTTTGTTAATTTTTATTAAATAGTAGCCTTCCTTAAGCCTCCATTATAAGTGAGCTTTGACAAACATATTCTGTTCTTCTCTCAGTACACAGCACACAGATTGAAATAATATTTAATTTCAATTGTCTTCATAGAAAATTATTATTTTTTATGAGTGTTTCCAAATGATCTATATTTTTTGATGTTTTTTTCCAACTATAAAACTGAGAAAAATGAGAATTCTGCACCTAGCACAACTACTTTATTGGTGTCAAACATATATATGTACTGATTAAGCAGGAGAGGAAAACACATTTAGGCAGTAATATTAAATTTGTAGGGATACATAATAAAGTAGGCTATTCGTCATAAAATATTGCTTATATTATGTGAGGTGTAATAAACATTTAAACCTAATCAAGCCCACACGTGCTTCTCCTAAGTATGCTCTTTTCATGGACAGTATGATAGCATACAAGCTGGTGCTTTTAACACACCATAGCAGTTGTGAAAGGCAGTGGAAAAAGTGGAGAGCACAGAATTCAAAATCACTGCATGACTTTCACAACATAACTAACTAACAGCTGAATGCAAAATAATGTGAATTCTCCATGCTTACACCAGCAGGGTTGCCAGATTTTTTTGGGGTTTTTTTTTTCGGAATATTTTTAAAACAGTAAATCAGAAATGTGTGCCACAGTGAACTTGTTTCCAACACTAGTAGTTTTTGGCACAAATTGTTTGGGCTAGTTTCATGTCTTTATGTGTAGTTTCTGAGATGTAGTTGAGGTGCAAATTTGCTTAATTAATTTTGTTGCATTCTAATGCACAATGTTTGTTTTGTTATATGCTGCCACGAGTCTTATTGATCTCACAATCACTATGTAACACCATAAATTTGATATAGGTGATTTACAAAAATATATATAATGAAACAGTGTCTTTTATATCTGTAGTGAAGCTCTAGAGAAAGCCATTGAGGAGTTCACACTGTCTTGTGCTGGTTATTGTGTTGCCACCTATGTTCTGGGCATCGGAGATCGTCACAGTGACAACATCATGGTCCGAAGCACAGGGCAGGTAGGTATCAGAACAAGCTCCAAGTATAAAAGATTTTTGTATGTGCTACTTAATCACAAAGACGTTTTTGTTTGTGTGCGTATCAGCTCTTCCATATAGACTTTGGTCATATCTTGGGGAACTTCAAATCAAAGTTTGGAATCAAGAGAGAGCGTGTTCCATTCATTCTCACACATGACTTCATTCATGTCATTCAGCAGGGCAAAACTGGTAACACTGAGAAATTTGGCAGGCAAGTCATGGACAGCGTCTCATTAACACCTACATGCAGTCTGTCTTTATTAAATCAACTTTCCTGCTATGGTCACAGTCAAGTCTCCTACTCTCTGTTTGTTTGTGTGTAGTTTTAGGCAGTACTGTGAGGATGCTTATTTGATTCTAAGGAAGAATGGAAATCTGTTCATCACACTCTTTGCCCTGATGCTGACTTCTGGATTACCAGAACTCACCTCTGTCAAGGACATTCAGTACTTAAAGGTACACTGTCATAAATCAAGCCACAGGTCAGCATAGAGATTCTCTGTGTCTCTCTAGAGAGACTCTACAGCTGAGCCTGTGCCCACTGTAGCCTCAGATCCTAAAAAAAGCCCAATCTAACACTGCACTAAAATTTAGTTTGTTTGTTTTTTTCACTGTAGACTTCCTGTGAGCTCAAACCAGTCTGGCCATTGTCTTGTGACCTCTCTCATGAACAAGGCAACAAGGCTTACTGGGTGTTTTTTGGTTTGTTTGTTTTCATGCGTGTGTATGTGTGTTACAGGACTCTCTTGCACTGGGTAAGACCGATGAAGAGGCGCTGAAACAGTTCCGACAGAAGTTTGATGAAGCTCTTAGAGAGAGCTGGACCACCAAAGTAAACTGGATGGCTCACAACGTGGCACATCCCTCCTAACACCCTTATACCAACAAGGATCTAAGTTTAGGAGAAAGCTTGAACACATGGTTGAACCAACTATACACTATGTCTTATTAAAAAAAAGTTGTGAAGACCATTAAATGGTTAAATGCAACTTACTCAATGCAGTTAGCACAAAAAGCTGCTGATCTTGAGGATTTTCATGACTTTGAAAGAGAAACTTGACTTTGATGGAGATTTAAAAGGAGGTGCATGATTAACAAAGGGAACAAAGGAGAAGACAACTGTCAGCTCACCCCAACATAGAAAAAAGCAATCTTCCACATTTCAAAATATTTTTCCACAGTGAGAAGCACACTGAGAGGAACAAGTATCACCATCAGTTTTCTTTTTGATTTACTACTGAATGGATCATTTTTTAAAATTGTCATGCCACCGTCTTGCAGCTGAAATAACTCTATCTGCAAATGCAGTGACAATGTCCTGGGACCACAGATTAGAAAAAAGAAATGGAGCATGGAGTAAAACTGAACTTGTTTTTTCATGGAACTGGAAACAGAAATAATGACTCTGAAGGCTTGTAGAGCGAACTTGAGTGAAATTGTTATTGAAGAAATAGTTATAAATTATTCTTACTTGTCATTCCAACTTAAAGCCAGAAATGACTATTAGTAGCACATCTTGCTGCCTACAAGCTAAACCAGAGATGAACATGCAGTTTGAAATTTAACAGGTTGTAAGAATAGGTTTTTACCAGCCACTAGTTATTGTTCATATTTTTTTTTTTTTTTTTTTTTTTGGGCCTTAAATTTATTGTGTTTACTTGTATACAAAATTGAAAAAAGAATTATAGCCCACTCATTGTTTCTTTGACAATACCAGGAGTTATTACATGATGTTACAGCCATTACTTAATTGAAACAAACAAATATAGGAATATGGTTTCCCCTAAATAGTTTCATTCATGTTGTTCATACTGCCAAAAGGATGATTTTTAAAGCATTTACTGTTACTTGCTATTTTTAAATTCACAACTACCCAATATATTAATGAGATCAGAATGCTGGAGCAAGAATCAAATAATAGTTTTTTAGTTTAGATAGATATTTCAGGGATTGTAACGTTCAGTAGGGCTCCACTGCCTTTAAAAGAAATACACATTGGAGCACAGACTCACCGAATGCCAAATGGGATCTACTGTGCCTTATACAATGGAAAAATTCTACTGTTCGTACGAGACTACTTAAAGCAAGAGGTTTCTAAACACTGGAATTTATTTGACCATAATTATTTAAGGATCGTTACATCTTTATATTTATTTTCTTCTTCTGAAAAGTTTAGACTACTACTAATAGACTGTATCTGAGACTAGTGAGTTTACTCACATAAGCATTCAGCAAGCAAATCCTTTGTAACGCTATGTCAGAGCTAAGAAATAATCAGTTCCCTCTCTTGCGTCTAATGGAGCTCAGTAGATTCATAGTAACTTTATAACTTTACTATAGCAGAAACACTGTAACAATGCACTAACACAGGCCATTGGTGATCTCAGATATGCTTTATGTGAATTAAGTACAGTTGACTACAATCATGGTTAACGAAAATTCCTCTAAAGCCTAAACACCATTTCAGTGAGCGTCTGTGCCCATAGAACATTTTCATTTGTATTACAAAATGATATTTAAACTGAAATACAGTAGTTTTAGAGGATGATTATGTATGTGTCCAGTACACTTTTATCCAAACAGTGTGAAACCTAAACCCAACCGAAACAATGCATTTTGTTTTTACTGTAGCAAAGAAATTTTTATGTGAATATCTATACCATACCAGTGGATGTTTTATATTGTTGATAACCTGCTGTGTATCTCTAATGCTGCTTAAATTATCCTTAGAGAAACAAAGTTTAAAACACAGAGGAAAAAATTAATTACCCATGGCATCTTTAATATACTGCCTGAGAGGATATTGGTGCAATATGATGAATCCTGTTCTGTGCAAAATTGGGTTAATGTGTATGCACTACTGCTGCTGTATAGTATTATGCTAGCCTTCAATTTTCTCACACACTGAAACTGTTTCTCTGTCTGATTTTCTGATTTGTTCTTACTGATTTTGTCATAGGAATGCTATTAAAGTTTTGTTATAGCATTTATTTTTTGTTCACCATTTTACTTTTGTGAGGACTTAGTCCTTTCTTTCCCAAAAACAAGATTGGAAATGGACCAGCTCTTCACCCTTGGGAGTTTGCACAACCAGTCTGCATGTGTTTGGTGGAGTTGGAAAAGGCATATGACTGTGTCCTTTGTGGATCCTGTGGAGGGTGCTTCAGGAGTATGGGGTACCAGACCTGTTATTACGGGCCATTAGGTCCCTGTATAACTGGAGTGAGAGTGTGGTCCGTATTACCAACATCAGGTCAGATAAGCTACACTCAGACCTCAGGAATATAGTACTCGTGTAGTACTGGAGATCTAATGCAGGAGGAGAAAAAAAAGTGATTATAGGATAAAATCAAATCTAATTTAAAGGCACTTCTTTTATACATTCAGTATGTATCAATCATCTGAAAAACAATGTGATGTACCTTCAAATCTTATATCTATATGTACATAGGGCCTCATTTATCAATCTTTTAGTAAAGTTGTGTGTAAATGTTTGCGTAAAATAAACCAAACTAAATTTTTATTCTTTGGAAATACATATTTATAGGTTAAAGATACAGAAATACAGATTAAACTTTTGGAAATACAGATTTTCTTCATATTGGCATGTATACTGGTCACCCCTAACATGCACATTCTAAAAATAGCTCATTAGAATTTAATGATGCCCACAAAACTAAAAAAAAGTCAAGGGGGCTAGAAACATGAAATGACTACTAAATGCTAAATGCTGAAACAAAAAGGCAGATAGACACAAGTTATTTTGTGCCACTTCTATGCCAATGAAAATATTTAGCAGTGTAACAACACCTGAAAAGGTCAAAATCTAGAAGCAAATTACAGAAAAGGTGAACTAGGTGAATTAAGTGAAGTGACATGAAAACAAGAGCTAAAAAAAAAAAGATCTATAATGTACCCGGGCTATCATGCACACCAAGCACATACCATAGGGAAACTGCTATTTTAAAATTGTTTTAATGGTCTCAGCTGACATGCTGGAAGTGTTGAACAGCCTTAAAAGAAGATGCTGTGGCAAATGGAACTGATTTATAAGCCAGCATTCATCCTCTGGAAAAAAAAACATACCATTCTTTAAACATCTCTTCCTTCATAAGCACGGTGAGTGCTAAATCTTCCGTCAGGTGTGGCATTTGTTTATTTGTGTTGTCTCGCTTTCTTGGCTTTTCATATTCTTTAATTAATAATATGAATTAAATATATTAATTAAGTATCAAGTGTCAAGTGGAGTTTATTGTCATTTCAGCCATATACAAGTACATAGTGAAATGAAACAACGTTTCTCCAGGACGAAGGTGCTACATAAGACAAACACAGAACTACAGGGACTACATAAATTATACATAATGTCATCCGCAAACATCATTGTGCAAGGAGACTCCTGTCTGACCTCCTCTGACAACTGGTCCACCACCATAGCTAACAGGAAGGGGCTCAGAGCCGATCCCTGATGCAGTCCCACCTCCACTTTGAACTCCTCTGTCTGACCTACAGCACA
>CM074994.1:7409362-7425965 GCA_037576825.1 Pangasius krempfi | reverse complement strand
ATTTCTGTAAAGCTGCTTTGTGACAATGTCCATTGTTAAAAGCGCTATACAAATAAAACTGAATTGAATTGAATATGAGTGTGATCAGTCACGTGTCCACAAACTTTTGGAAATATACGTAGCTCTAGTCTCAAATCTGATAAAGAAGTTTCAGTAATTCAATAAATGTGTTAAAATTATGTTGTATCTTAATTTGCAATGATCATAAAGCAGATGCAGTGAAAGAACTCATTTTAAACATGTTTTATTTATCTAAACAGGTAAAAAGTTTGCTGGATTTAATCTGTACATTTCGAAACAAGAGAACATTGACATAATTTGCTCTCTTTACTGACATAATCTATTTGTTCTTATCTGTGACATTTGTTTTAAGGATTAATATGTTTCTTATATTAATGTGCTTATGTACCTTGCCTTTCATTTCATTGTTTCATTTACAGAATGCTTTTGATGTACTTGGTTTCACACAAGAGGAAAAAAACTCGGTGTACAAGCTTACTGGAGCCATTATGCATTATGGTAACATGAAATTCAAGCAAAAGCAGCGTGAAGAGCAGGCAGAAGCTGATGGAACTGAGGGTATGCATAATGCATGTTGCCACAAAAAAATCATTAATGATCTATCACAGTTTAATACAGAAATCCTATTTTATTTTTAGATGCAGACAAAGCTGCTTATCTGATGGGCCTGAACTCTGCTGACCTCATAAAGGGTTTGTGTCACCCAAGAGTTAAAGTAGGCAATGAGTGGGTGACCAAAGGACAAAATATCCAACAGGTAAGCAAATCTTTAATGCATTACCTTCAAAATGCACAACAAAAATAATATTTTGAAGTAAGTACTGGTTACATCTTTTTCAACTCCTTATGCTGGTTCTTACAGGTGAACTATGCCATTGGTGCTCTGTCCAAAGCAGTATATGAGAAAATGTTCCTCTGGATGGTGGTGAGAATCAACCAGTCTCTGGAAACAAGGCAGCCACGCCAGTATTTCATTGGTGTATTGGACATTGCTGGTTTTGAGATTTTTGAAGTGAGTGCATGAATACACAAAAACATCCATACAGTATCCTCTTAGAATAGTCACAGGGTGTAATATTTAGTATAATTTAAACATTTAACATGTTAATATTACTATAGGAATTAGAATGCATTGTTGATTAAAGGCTTTTGTATAAAGCATGCTACTCTAATTACAATCATGTTTTAACTCAGTTTCACTTAGAGTGAACTTAATGCAAACACACACTGAACAGATTTCCTTCTTGGAGATTGTATTAGCCACTTGTACTTGTAATTTTCTGTGCACTTAGGTATGATTGTTGCAATAAATAAAAGTTTTAGTTGCAATTATTACACAATATTTCAGTTAAATGTATTTTGAGGAAATGGTTTATGATGAAATTTCCTAACTGAATTTGAGCAGAAGCATATGAAAGCTGGTTTGATTTTGGACAACTGTGTGAAGTTGACACTCGAATGTAGCCTTTGTACAGTGGTTGATAGATGTCAGATACAGTGACAAAGATGATGTCAAAACATGAATACACTCAATTGATACATCAATATATTAATATTTTTACAGTTTAACACTTTCGAGCAACTCTGTATTAATTTTACAAATGAGAAACTGCAACAGTTTTTCAACCATCACATGTTTGTGCTGGAACAAGAAGAGTACAAGAAAGAAGGCATAGAATGGGAATTCATTGACTTTGGCATGGACTTGCAAGCCTGCATTGATTTGATTGAGAAGGTGGGTCATTAATAATTAATAAAAGTTTCAAACATTATTTTAATAAATAATAAATGATTAAAGATAAGCAGTATAGTTTTATTCTTTGTGCTATGATTGTGCTTAAAGATATAATGGTTAATATTTACTCACCACTAATGTAAACATTTAGATTTGTTTTGTTCTAGCCCATGGGTATCATGTCTATCCTTGAAGAGGAATGCATGTTCCCTAAAGCCACAGATGCTACCTTTAAAGCAAAGCTTTATGACAACCATCTGGGGAAATCAAGTAACTTCCAGAAGCCAAGGATTGTAAAGGGGAAGCCCGAGGCTCATTTTGCCCTTGTTCACTATGCTGGCACTGTGGACTACAACATCAACAACTGGCTCATAAAGAACAAGGATCCACTAAATGAAACTGTAGTAGGACTTTACCAAAAATCTTCACTGAAACTGCTGGCTTTCCTGTTTGCAAACTATGCTGGGGCAGAAACAGGTAAGCAAAAGTTGTTCTACTTAACCCTGCCTTTTGCTTTCTTCTCACCTTTATATATATATATATATATATATCACCAGATGAAGCACTGTGTGGCATGTACTAACAATAGGTTAGCTTTTTTACTGCTAGCATTGGACCTACCACTTACAGAAACTGAAATACCACCCTCTGTCAGAGAGCTGGCACCTTGCTCCTAGACATGGGACAACGAGGCCAGGAGCAACTCTCCATCTCTTCATGATACCAAGGCTTGTTAGCACAATCTGTGCTGCCAGATATGATTTGCCAGACAGACAAGTCATCCCTGCTAAATTTTTTAGACTCATGAAACCAGTTTGACCAAATGGACCGCCAACTCCACACCTTAGATAGCAACACCCAGTTCACAAAGGTCCATCTGCCATCACTGCCTCAGGCTCTGAGGTATTTAAGTGCCCCCTACCCCATCCATTCCTCATGGAGACAACTTATGTGCTGGGGCTATACATTGGTGGTCCACTGGGACAGGATGGACTGGCCCACAATTGGCCTCACTATCTATTATACCATTTTCCTCCCATGCTGCTGATTCTTCCCACATTGGTCTGTTACTACACTGGGAAGAATCAGCAGCTTTTCAGACAACTGTCAGCACTGTGCTGCATGATGCCAACTGTCAGCGCAATGCTGACCTAGTGAGAACACAGGTAGAAGATTGCTTTTTCCTAGCAACTCTTCCATTAAAGCCATATTTGTTCAGTCTTTTTCTGATTGTGCTGTCGTTAGCATAAACATTTAATGTGCTTACAGAGGTCTGTAGATCACATGCTGTAGCTCTTGGGGTTTTCATTATATCTCTGAACCATTTAACCTTGGACTGATTTGCTGGGATGTACACTCCTGGGAAGATTGGCTGTCTTGAAGGCTCTCCATTTGTAAACAATCCTTCTCACTGTAGAATGGTGACTTTCAAATTGTTTGGATATGGCCTTATAACCCCTTCCAGATTGATGAGCAGCAAAAGTTGCATCTCTGAGGTCATGGCTGATGTCCTTTTTTTTGGAATGATGTAGACACACCAAACAGAACACCAAACCGCCAAAAGTTCCACTTTAATAGAGGTAGTCACACTTCTTGCTGGTGAACTAATCTTGTGCATTGCATTAGTAACACCTGGCTGCTAATTACTCTCTTAGTGGTTTTGGAAGTAACAAGGGAGTACGTATTTTTCCCACCAGGTTTTTAAATGTTTGTTTACTTTTTTGGGGAAAAAATGACTACATATTAAAATCTGTTGTGTTATTTTGTCATCACCTTTGTCATATTTGTTTGTTTATAGAAGTTGGTGAGGACCACACAATTGTAATTAATTGTAATCGAAGAAGGGTGTGCTTTCTTTTTCCCATGACTGCATATAAAATATAATCCAGATATCAAAAGAAAAACTCTTCTGGTGGCAAACTGGGTAGTTGTTGGATGCCATTGTGACATCTATGGTAGACATCTACTGTTTTGCTTCTTTGGAGCTCTTTAGTTAGTTCGAGCTCTATCTATAGCTTTGAAAACACATATAAAAGTGCTGACTGGCACTGATGCATAATGCTAATATTTTTCAGCAATGGCTGATTCTGGCAAAAAAGAAAAGAAGAAGAAAGGATCATCTTTCCAGACAGTGTCTGCACTTCACAGGGTATGTGCACAGAAAATAAGTCAAAAGTGCCATGACCTCTTTCTGTTAGCTGTACTACCCCTGTTAACTAAATTAATATCAATGACTTTCAGGAAAATCTTAATAAGCTAATGACAAACTTGCGCTCAACTCATCCACACTTTGTACGCTGCATCATTCCCAATGAGACTAAGACTCCTGGTGCCATGGACAACCCCCTTGTTATGCATCAGCTTCGCTGCAATGGTGTGCTAGAAGGTATCAGGATCTGCAGGAAGGGTTTCCCAAACAGAATCCTTTATGGTGATTTCAAACAGAGGTACTAGAATGTAACTTAAGTAGCATATTTATGATAACATTACTATATAACAAACTTGCACTTGTAATATTTAAGAGCACTTTCTCATGTAATTTGCAGGTACCGCATCCTTAACCCATCTGCAATCCCAGAGGGACAGTTCATTGACAGCAAGAAGGGGGCTGAAAGACTGTTGGCTTCACTTGATATAGATATCCAACAGTACAGATTTGGGCACACTAAGGTAAAAGTTTGAGTTATTTAGATTTTCTTTCAAAACTGTTACAATGAAAATTAGAGATGAGTAAAAAATTTTTCCAGGTGTTTTTCAAAGCTGGCCTGTTAGGTCAGTTGGAGGAAATGCGAGACGAACGGCTATCTAAAATATTAACAGGAATCCAAGCCAGGTCTCGTGGGCTTCTCTCAAGAATTGAGTACCAGAAGATGGTGGAACGCAGGTATGTCTGTCAAGACAATTTTTTAAAAATTTACATTTTGTAAACATTTCCTATGTTCATTTTTTTCTTTCCACCCGAAAGGGATGCCTTGCTTGTTATACAGTGGAATGTGCGTGCATTCATGAGTGTCAAAAACTGGCCATGGATGAAGCTGTATTTCAAGATCAAACCATTACTGAGATCTGCTGAAGCAGAGAAAGAGATGGCCAACATGAAAGAGGAATTCCTGAAACTCAAGGAGGCTTATGCCAAGTCTGAAGCTCGAAGAAAAGAGCTTGAGGAGAAAATGGTCTCACTTCTCCAAGAGAAGAATGATCTGCAGCTTCAAGTGCAGGCAGTGGGTATAAAATGTGCTTACACAGAAAAATCAATTATTTTAAAATATTTAAATATGCATATATTTAATCTCTCAAATGTACACAGGAACAAGACAATCTGTGTGATGCTGAGGAAAGGTGTGAAGGGCTAATTAAAAACAAGATCCAGATGGAAGCCAAAGTCAAAGAGCTAAATGAAAGATTGGAGGATGAGGAAGAGATGAATGCAGAGCTCACAGCTAAAAAGAGAAAGCTGGAGGATGAGTGCTCTGAGCTCAAGAAAGACATTGATGATCTTGAGTTGACTCTGGCTAAAGTGGAAAAGGAGAAGCATGCCACAGAGAATAAGGTTTCTATGCCTCATACATGAAGTTTTACAGTACAAAAATATAGAAAATGTAAAGTCAGTTTTCTCAAAATCTGCTATATTATAGGTGAAGAATCTGACTGAGGAAATGGCAGCTCTGGATGAAATCATAGCTAAGTTAACTAAGGAGAAGAAAGCCCTGCAGGAGGCTCATCAGCAAACCCTGGATGACCTCCAGAGTGAGGAGGACAAAGTCAACACCCTCACCAAAACCAAAGTCAAACTAGAGCAGCAAGTTGATGATGTAAGTGAATAAAAAATGAAGTAGCAAATAGATACTTGTCCAAGTATTAATTTTACTTCACTGTTCATCAGTTAGAGGGGTCTCTAGAGCAAGAAAAGAAGATTCGTATGGATCTTGAAAGGGCAAAGAGAAAGCTGGAGGGTGACTTAAAGTTGACCCAAGAAAGCGTAATGGACCTGGAAAATGACAAACATCAACTAGAGGAACGCCTTAAGAAGTAAGAATAGAGAAACATTTTAACTAATACATATTACATGTATATGCATACTGACAATAACTTATCTAAAACTGTTTTCTTTAGGAAAGATTTTGAAATCAGCCAGCTGAATAGTAAAATTGAGGATGAGCAAGTCATCATTGTGCAACTCCAAAAGAAAATTAAGGAGTTGCAGGTATTTAATTATGTCTTATAGATAAAGTGTCTAGATAAAGTGTAGAACAATGTGTAAGTTCTGTTTATTTTAGGCTCGAGTAGAAGAACTGGAGGAAGAGCTTGAGGCCGAAAGAGCTGCCAGAGCCAAGGTGGAGAAACAGAGGGCAGATTTGGCGAGAGAACTGGAGGAAATAAGCGAGAGGCTGGAAGAGGCTGGAGGAGCTACTGTCGCTCAGATTGAAATGAACAAAAAAAGGGAGGCCGAGTTTCAGAAACTGCGCAGAGACCTTGAAGAGGCGACTCTGCACCATGAAGCCATAGCTGCCACACTTAGAAAGAAACAAGCTGATAGTGTGGCTGAACTGGGTGAGCAGATAGATAACCTGCAGAGGGTCAAACAAAAATTAGAGAAAGAGAAGAGTGAGCTTAAACTGGAGCTGGATGATGTGGTCTCCAGCATGGAACAGATTGTCAAGTCCAAAGTAAGTTCTCAGTGAGGATTTTTTAACAATAATTTAAAATGTACAACTCCTAATAATACATTCTTAGGCAATGTATTCTTACTAACACCCTATTCAGTTCTTTGGTTTGTTTGTTTTTTATGGCAATGCAGTAATAAATTTTGTACACAAGGTATGATCCAAACTAAGTGCCTTACTCAAGGTCCACAGGATGGCTAGTAGATATTATGTATCTAGATATAATAAATAATGCACAGCATTAACACCTATTTAAGAAAATAATTTTACAAACTTCATATAATGTGACATATTTAATTTGATACAAGTCTGCACAAAATCTAAGCTTATAGATCACAGAAGAAACACCCACTGAGTTTGATCAAGAACAGGGTCAGAATGAAGCAGTAGACTTTGTGTGATGCATATTCTTCTGCAAGTCGGTCTGGATAATTTATAAAGGCAAATGAGGCCATGTTTAATTAAATGTACATAAATTTGGATACTTAAACATTTTTTGTAAAAAAATTAATAAATATGATGATGTTAGCATTAAAATGACAGTCTCAAAAGAAATTCTTTTAGGGAGTAGTTTGTTAGAAAATCTTTTTTTTAAATTGTTTAACCAAGAAAATAACAGAGACAATTGTAATTCTTTTTTGTAATTTTTCAGTATAAATTCTAACTCAAATCCAACAATGATCAACATTTGTATAATACCCTTCTAAATAAGGATAGGAATGAACAAGTAAAGTTTCATGAATGCAAGCCATCTAGAAACAAAGGATTTTAGTTTTGAATGGAGAAAGAATTATTTTGAAGTAAAATGCATCCTCTTTTTAAAAACATATCCTTAAAAAAATTACAATGTAGTTGTAATCTTACTCTAGTAAACGTGGTTTATAAGGTATATACAGGAAATTGACATGTGCTGTCTCATAATGACAGCTGATGTGTCTTCTACAATTCATTTAACTTCATATATACTTTTGATAGACTTACCTAGAGAAAATGAGCAGGACTTTGGAGGACCAGCTGAATGAATTCCGACACAAGTGTGAGGAAAACCAAAGATCAATCAATGATTTTGTAACTCAGAAGGCAAAGCTTCAGACAGAGAATGGTATGCTGAGAATGCCACATATATTGTTCTAAATTTACCACATAAAAATACACGCACACACACATATATATGTTATGCTATTATGTTATTATATATAATACTATTATGTTCCAAATACCATAGATGAGCTTTCAAGACAGGTAGAAGAAAAGGAGTCATTAATCTTTCAGCTCACAAAGGGAAAACAGTCCTACTCTCAACAGCTTGATGATCTAAAAAGGCAGCTTGAAGAAGAGATTAAGGTAAAGTATTCCATATTTCATATTCATTTTATGTAATTGTGGACTGAGCTGGTAACATCCAAAGGGCAAAATATTTCACCCTTTAATTCAAATTAGAAACAGTAAATGATATTTTACTCACTTTTGCTCATGTATAATGAAGTATTATTATACATACATTATACATTTTAATAAAGGTTTATGGTTGAAATTTTAAAAATTTTAATGTTATTGGTCACACACTGGCTTTTTAAGACTGTCTGTGACATAAAAATAGAATTTACATAAACCAGAATTTACTTGTATACAAGTAGAAAAAGGAAAAATATTTTTTTTAAATGGCAGCAACAGTATGGACTGTATTTGGACTAAAGTGTAGATATGTGAAGTTTTATGTGCAATACAATGCTGTGCAACATTGGGCTCAGGTAGTTGCAGTGAAATTGCTAACTATATAATAAATAAATGTGGGGGTAATGCGGGTATATTAACAGGAATGTAGGAGGTGTGGTTGTTGTGCAAAAAATCCAAGGTCTAGTCTTAAGTGTTGTCCTGGTACAGGGCCCAATCAGCCTGTGGGAAGAAGCGCCTTCTCATTCTCTCTGTATTGGCCTTCAGCAAGCGCTAGCGCTTCCCTGACCTTAGCAGAGTCCATTGTTCAGAGGGCTGGGGTCCTTCACTATTTTTCTGGCCTTGGTCCAGCATCACTTGCTGTAGATAGAGTTACTTATTTATTTCTAAGCACATGGATATAGTGAATAACAAATTTATTTCTGAAACTACTTGTAAATCAAGTAGTTTTCTTTTAGAGCTTAGGAGAAGTCATCACTACTGACACTGAAGATGTGTGTGTCATAAGTGAAAGCAACTTTAGCAGCAGTGAATGCAGCTCTGAGTTTATGATGCCTAGTAAACAAATTCACATGTAAATAATGACTACAGTTATAACCAAAATATTGCCGTATGTCCTACGTGTATCTAAATTATATTTGACTTGCACTTTCACTTGCGCAATGGACTACAGCTTTGTAAGAACAAGGTTGGCATAGTAGGTTTTGTTTGAAACAACTGTAAGGAAAGACAAACAGGTTTTTTTTTAAAGATTTTGAGCAGAGTAGTGCACAAAGGATGAATGGGGAGACAATCAGGGTGTTGATGTCATAGTTTTACTACAATATCCTTTAACACCTAATATCCCAAATGGAAAATGAATATATTCTCTATTACTGCGTAAAAGTAATAATATAATTAATACTACTAAACTACAGTGCCTTGAATTTTCACCTCTTTTCTCAGGCCAAGAATGCCCTTGCCCATGCAGTACAGTCTGCTCGTCATGATTCAGATCTACTCAGAGAACAGTATGAAGAGGAGCAGGAGGCAAAAGCAGAGCTGCAGCGTAGTCTCACTAAGGCTAATGCTGAGGTTGCTCAATGGAGAACCAAGTATGAAACTGATGCCATCCAGAGGACAGAAGAACTGGAAGAAGCCAAGTAAGGCATAAAAGTCTATCTCAAAATTTGATTTGATCAATTCGAGGCTTTTTAATAACTACCAAATGTTCACAAAAAATGCATGATACAACTAAGCAAATAACATACTTAAGGCATGTATAAAAGTGCTGAGCAGGCCTAACTGACCTTGATTTTGGATCAGAATGGCAAAAGAAAATGATCTAATGAGTTTAGAAGAAGATTCTTTTTATCACAAAGCCTGGTCAACTGGCTACTGTTTCAATAGGAACAGTGACTATAGTGACATTTAGGTCTACACTACAAAAAATGACATCATAGCAAGTGAAAATATCTTGAATATAGTCACATTTATCTAGTATTTCCCGTTATAAGATTACAATAAACCAAATATAAGTTTATCAAACCTATTTCTAGACTTTTTTTTACTAATTTCAAGCTTTAAATAATTACTCTTTAAATTTAAATTTCTTACTCTATTGGCAGATCATTTTGCTTCTTTCTAGAAATAAATGCTTAATTTATAGAAAATTATCTGCCACTAGAACAAGATTATTTCAAGAAATAATGGCATATGGCAAGAAATGGCAAGAAATAGGTTTAATAATCTATTATTTGGTTTCTTGTTATCTTATAATAGGAAATGCTAGATCAATTTGACTATATTCAAGATATTTTAACTTATCATTTTTTGTAATTTTTTGCAGTGTATGGGAAAAGCATCTGGGTTGTCAAAAGAAAAAATGTGCCAAAAGTGCTCATTCAATGATCATGATGCTCATGCATTTGTACGATATGTAAGGAAACACAGTAGAGCAACTGTTCTTAAGGTGACAATGTCAGTGCAGGAGATGAGCAGACTGTCAACAAAAACATTCCATCAGCAACTATATAGAGAAAGATATTATGGTAGGATCACAACACTTAAAAAAGTGATTTGGCCTGATGAGTCATTCTTCACCATATTTTCAACAAGTGCATGAGCATTTTTTAGCGAAAACCAAGTAAATGGCACAGGCCTGAAATCTCAACTCCTACAGTGAGGAGATCTGGTGGCGCTGTCATGCTGTGAGGAATATTTTGCTGGTATGGTTTGTAAAGTTGTTCAGGCTGATCAACTTTATCCTATAATAAAGAAAACATTTCATGGCAGGTCTCATCCAGGGTGACAGTGCCCAAATCCACAGGACACTGAATGGTTTGATGTGTATGAAAATTATATAATTAACATACAATGGCCTTGCAACTGTCATATCTCAATTTATTTGAACATCTGCTGGAGATTTTAGACCATACTAGACAGTTCTGTCCATCACTATTATCAAAATAGTGAAGTGAAGTGACTTGTGGCCAAGTATGGTGACCCATACTCGGAATTTGTGCTCTGCATTTAACCCACCCAAGTGCACACACACCCGGAGCAGTGAGCAGCCTTTTTAGCTGCAGCGCCCAGGGAGCAGTTGGGGGATCGGTGCCTTGCTCAAGGGTTTCACCTTAGTCGTGGTATTGAGGGTGGCAGAGAGCACTGGTCATTCACTCCCCCCACCTATAATCCCTGCCAGACCCGAGACTCAAACCCACGACCAAACCATTAGGCCACGGCTGCCCCAGAAAGAAAAATACTGATTAAGAGAAAATCTTCTGGTGTTCGATTCCTTCAGTACAGTTTTAGAGACTATTGATATACTGTGGATGTAGCTTATCTGTTGATATGCACTGTTTGTCAGACATCTTCAACCCTATCCATCTGTGGAAAAGGTCCATCTTGAGAAAGAACTTTTTGCGTGGTGGACTATTCTGAGCACAATAGTGTGTGACAGTGGTACAAGTGTATCAGACACAGAAGAATCATTGATGTTTAAAGCACTGTGCACATTTGCTGACCACTTTATTAGACACACCTCCCGTGTAGGTTCAACGTGTAGGTGTACAGCTAGAAACTATAGCTCAGCTTTTCCAGGCCCAATTTGAATTAATTTTCCTCTACCTTTTTATCAGTGGTCAGTTTATAACCCCAGGACTGTTCGATGGTTATTTGTGGTTGACATTTCTCAACCTAGCAGTGACACAGAAGTGTTTAAAAGTCCCAACTACACTCAAATCACAGCCACACACCCTACCCCACCCTACTAAACTTGAAAGAGTATAAGCAGTTGGGTGATGAACTGTGAATAGCAATTTCCCACCTGCCCTTATAATGTGATTTATACTGACAGAAAATCTACACAGTATTTACACTATTTTGTTTATATAGAAAGAAACTTGCTCAGCGTTTGCAGGATGCAGAAGAGGCTGTGGAAGCAGTTAATGCTAAATGTTCCTCTCTTGAGAAGACCAAACACCGACTTCAGAATGAAATTGAAGACCTCATGGTGGATATGGAGCGATCAAATATAGCTGCTGCAGCCTTGGACAAGAAACAAAGGAATTTTGATAAGGTAACTCCAAACAATGGTTTATATAACTAATTACAACTTGGTTCCCCAAAATTACTGTAATATAAAGAATTATGTTAGAGTATTGAGAGTCCTTGATATTGCAATTATGTTTTTGATGGTTTAAGGAAGCATTTCTGAATTCTGTGATTTAAAAGTCATTTGACTATATATATTTTAAGATCCTTGCTGAGTGGAAGCAGAAATATGAGGAGTCTCAGTGTGAGCTTGAAGGCTCCCAGAAGGAAGCCCGATCTCTGAGTACCGAGCTCTTCAAGTTAAAGAATTCATATGAGGAATCTTTAGATCACCTGGAGACTTTGAAGAGGGAGAATAAGATTCTCCAAGGTGCATAAATTATTAAGTATTCATATTTTGGACTAGTGTTTACTATGGAATCTAGGGACTTTTTTAATGGTAATCTTTCTTTTTTTTAGAGGAGATAACTGATCTAACTGAACAACTCGGTGAAGGTGGAAAGACAATCCATGAATTAGAGAAGGCCCGTAAACAGCTAGAGCAAGAAAAAACAGACATCCAATCTGCACTGGAGGAGGCAGAGGTAAAGCAAAGAAACAGTATTCATCTGTGGATTATACAGTGGCATCATTTTCATGATTAAGAACTATTCTTTTTTTTGCAGGGCTCCTTAGAACATGAAGAGGGTAAAATACTAAGAAGTCAATTGGAACTCAGCCAGATAAAGGCTGAAAATGAACGTAAATTGGCTGAAAAAGATGAGGAAATGGAGCAGATAAAGAGAAACTTGCAGAGGACAATTGACACCCTGCAAAGCTCTTTGGAGGCAGAGACTCGTAGCAGGAATGAAGCTCTTAGAGTAAAGAAGAAAATGGAGGGAGATCTTAATGAGATGGAGATCCAACTAAGTCAGGCCAATAGACAGGCCGCAGAGGCTCAAAAGCAGCTCAAAATAATTCAGTCTAACCTCAAGGCAAGAAGTATAAATATTTAAATGCAGACAAATGCAGTATATACCATAACAAATATAAAAACAACCTTTTCTTATTTAGGACTGCCAGATCCAGTTGGATGATGTTGTTCATACCAATGATGATCTGAAGGAGAATATTGCCATTGTAGAGAGACGTAATATTCTGCTACAGGCAGAAATTGAGGAGCTTCGGAATGTACTAGAGCAAACGGAGAGAGGACGCAAGCTTGCAGAACAGGAACTACTAGATGTCAGTGAGAGAGTTCAGCTTCTGCATTCACAGGTGAGTCCTACTTCTTTCTTGCATGTGTTATTGCTTTTTTTTGTCATCTTTAATAAATGAGCATCAGTCACTGACATTTCAATTTATAGAATACTAGCCTCCTGAACCAAAAGAAAAAACAAGAAGCTGACATATCCCAGCTTCAAAGTGAAGTGGAAGATTCATTACAAGAGTGCAGGAATGCTGAGGAAAAAGCGAAAAAGGCCATCACTGATGCTGCCATGATGGCAGAGGAACTGAAGAAAGAGCAGGATACCAGTGCTCATCTGGAGCGGATGAAAAAAAACATGGAACAAACAATTAAAGACCTCCAGCACCGCTTGAATGAAGCAGAGCAAATTGCCATGAAAGGCGGCAAGAAACAAGTGCAGAAGCTGGAGGCCAGGGTGAGTACAGCATTGTACCGCACTACACAAATTGTAAATAATATTGGTAATCACCACTTTATGTATTTAATATTCAAAAAACAAAAATTTATTGCACTATAAACTGATGTAATGCATCCATAGCCAGCTTTGTGAAGCTCATGACATACAGTTTGAATGGCAAAAAAATGGCAAAAAAAAGTTATTTTTTTATTACTAAACCATTCGTATTTAGTCTATAGGTATAAATAAGACAGTTTGAAGTTTTAATGTTTTATATTTCATAGTGGCGCTTCACATTACCACGTCACGCAACATAAAATGTCATGCAGGGAGAATAAATGCATACTTAATCTTTAAACATTCTTTTGTAGTCAAATTTTCTTTAAACAAGCAATGTCATTAGTTCACTAATCAATAATAATAATAATAATAATAATAATAATAATAATAATTTTATTTTATATAGCGCCTTTCTGCAGACTCAAGGTCACTTTACAATGTAAAAATAGATAAACATGACAGCAGACAAAAAACAAAAGGAAATAATCAAGAAATCCATGGCATGAATCAGATCATACAGTCAGAGATCAGAAAAACAAGAATGAAAAAGATGTGTTTTAAGGTGGGTTTTGAAATCCTGTAATGAAGAAAGATCACGTATGTTTTTGGGAAGAGAATTCCAGAGTGTGCGGGCAGAGATACAAAACGCTCGTCCACCAAAATCAGACCTTACAGGGTAAAAAGAAATCTGTAAAAACTCTGAGCTAATGTCTCTAGCCCTGTAGCTAGTCTCTGGTCCAATGAGTTGCCTTCAGCTAAATAAGTATGCATGTATTTGCGGTTCTGATACAGAAGCCATGCAGGGTCATGTTTAGAAAACTAGAGTCAAATTTACACTCATTGCACACTTTTTATTAGGAACACCTGTACATCTATTCATTCATGCAATTATCTAATCAGCCAATCATGTGCCAGCAGTGTAATGCAGAAAATCATGCAGATACAGGCCAGCAGAATGGGGGAAAAAAGAAGTGATCTCAGTGATTTTTGACAGTGGCATGATTGTTGGTGCCAAACGGGCTGGTTTGAGTATGTCTATAACTCCTGATCTCCTAGAATTTTCATGCACAACAGTTTCTAGAGTTTACTCATAAGGGTGCAATAAAGAAAAAACATCCAGTGAGCAGCAGTTCTGCAGAGAGGCTTGTTGATGAGAGAGGCAAACGGAGAATGGCCAGACTGGTTCGAGCTGACAGAAAGGTTTTAGTATTATTATAATAAGTTACAGAAAATTGAGGCGAATGGGCTACAACAGCAGAAGACCACATGGACTCCACTTCTGTCAGCGAAGAACAGAAAGCTGAGGCTGCAGTGGGCACATACTCACCAAAACTGGACAGTTGAAGAATGGAAAACGTAGCCTGATCTGATGAGACTCAATTTCTGCTGAGGCATACAGATGCTAGGTTAGGTTCATGCCAACAGCATGAATCCACGGACCCAACCTGCCTCATGTCAACAGTCCAGGATGGTGGAGGTGGTGTAATGGTGTGAGGAATGTTTTCATGGCACACTTTGGGCCCGTTAATACTAATCAATCATTGCTTGAATGCCACAGTCTATTTGAGTATTGTTGCTGACCATGTGCATCCCTTCATGGCCACAATTTACCCATCTTCTAATGACTACTTCCAGCATGATAATGCCCCATGTCACAATGCGAAAGTCATCTCAAACTGGTTTCATGAACATGACAATGAGTTCAGTGTTCTTCAGTGGCCTTCCCAGGCACCAGATCTGAATCCAATAGAACACCTTTGGGATGTGGTAGAACAGAAGATTTGCAGCATGAAAGTACACCTGAAATATCTGCAGGAATTGTGTGCTGCAATAATGTCATCATAGACCAAAATCACAAAGAATTGAGGATGTTTTGAGTGCAAAGGGAGACCCTAGCCAGTATTAGTATAGTGTTCCTAATAAAGTGCTCAGTTTGCACTTTAAGTTGAGATCCTTTTTTTGTGTGTGTTATTTTGTCCATGCCCTATAATGTTATATAATGTAACTGCACTACTTTAAAAAATAAATAATTCTATATTTTAGTCAGTACATTTATTTAATATTCTATGTGCATAATTTCTTTCAGGTAAGAGAGTTGGAGAATGAACTTGAAGCAGAGCAGAAAAGAAGCAGTGAAACTGTGAAGGGAATTCGCAAATACGAACGTCGCATTAAAGAACTTTCCTACCAGGTTTGATTATAAATGTTATTTACAGCATCAGTTTTTTTTTTCCAATATCTTTTTTCCAATATCTAATAATATGCCAACGCTGAACACATATTAAATTTATTTTCAACTGATGACCTCTAGTCTGAAGAGGACCACAAGAACATAGCCCGTCTTCAAGATCTGGTGGACAAGCTGCAACTTAAAGTTAAGGCTTACAAGCGATCTACTGAAGATGCTGTAAGTAACCTGATCTATGGAAATAATAGTAATAATGATGGTAACATGCAATTAATTTGTTGTGTATACTTTGTATCGTAGGAAGAACAGGCCAATGTTCATCTTGGAAAATTCCGCAAACTGCAGCATGAGCTGGATGAAGCAGTGGAGAGGGCTGACATTGCTGAGTCCCAGGTCAACAAACTACGTGCAAAGAGCCGTGAACCTGGGTCAAAGGTGTGTTTATGGTGTTTCTCAGTATAATTTTAACCATCTTTATGTTGATATGATTATCAAATATGTAATATATGGTATTGTAGGCTGCATTAATATAATTATATTCCTCTAAATTAGCAACTGACTGGATTTTTATTTTTTCTCTACATTTTTTTTAATACAGAAAGGATTTGATGAAGAGTAAAGCTCTGGACATCCTCTGAGACCATATGCACCCTCTCCTGCACTGTCCAGCATCACAAAATAAAGTCACTCAATGCACTCTGACTATTGTGTGTTCCCTGAACATGACCGTTAATAGGAGTCCCTGATAGACCTAACTTACCATATGTTTATAATTATGAATGGAGGAAGTTATGAAGTGAAATAGTAAGTAAACTACATGAACAACCATTAGTTTGCATAGAAAATATCTAGCTTGAAAATTCAATGTCTTTTCATTCAGTGGTAATATGGTAAAATGGTAATATTCTAACATAAAAGTAGAATAATTAATCAGTGATATGAAACCTAGCCTTTAGGGTCAAGAACTGCAAGTATGTAATCTTGGATCAATAGGTGAATCTTTACACAAATTTGATAAAATAATTAATTCAATTCAATTTTATTTGTATAGTGCTTTTAACAATGGACATTGTCACAAAGCAGCTTTACAGAAATAAATGGA
>CM074994.1:7376355-7395660 GCA_037576825.1 Pangasius krempfi | reverse complement strand
CCCTCAAATTAAAGCTGACAGTCTGCAGTTAAAGCACATCTTGTTCGTTTCATTTGAAATCCACTGTGGTGGTGTATTGAGCCAAAAATGTTAGAATTGTGTCGATGTCCCAATATTTATGGACCTGACTGTATATACACCTAATAATCTACCAACTGTACGCACTTCAGTAATCTATAACAAAACCCTGACTCCACATGACTCTCAGTAATTTTTTGCGTCTCTACAAGTAGTTATTTCATTTGTATTTTTATACAGGTGGTAATGTTATTACTTCTTTAAAAAATTAATTTGGGTATTTTATGTAATAAAAGTATCCCTGCTTTAATTATGGGTGATAAACTAGTTTAATTTTCTTTTATTTTACATATTCACATATTTTATTCCTACATGTTAATTTGGAAGTATTAAGTCAATTTTTTTTCTTTGAATGAATCAACCCTCAACTTGCTTTACTATTTCAATCTATTTAAAAATCTTATTTTTGGTTCTGATGGTGGTAAATCACATGATGTCTCAAACTTTTTGACCCTACTATATGTTTAAACAACAGTCTGGCGACCGATTCAGCACACAAGCAGTTGTAGAAATCTATGAAAAGTTGTAAAAATTAGTTGGTTTCTTAAAAGTATTCCTCTGAATCTGATTACTGTCTTACTCTAATTTGTAATATCAGAATATGCTGTTTACTTGACCACTTGAATAAGATGCAGCAATTCTAAAAATGATCAGGTGTAAACTCACCCACTAAATATACCAAAATAATTGTATATTGTATGATGCCTACAGTGCTTAATAAAGTATAACAAAAATCTGTTAGATTGTTAATCTTCTTAGTTAGAACAGTAACTTGCAATAAAAATGCATTTTAAAAAACCATAAGACAAATTGGTACAATGGCATAACTGATATAAACTAGCTTTATTCAGAGAATTTCATTTTCAGTGCATGAACATTTGGCAAAAGCTGTCTGGCATCCAACTCCAGCAAAATCTTTTGAATCACCTCAAAGGTGTACTTTACGTCCTTTGGGTAACTAAGGTTTAGTGCACATATCATACTAAAGAGCATGGCATATGCATAGACTATTTTACCCAGATTTTGAAGTAAGCCCTCAATGACAATTCCCAAATCCTAAGGAGTTATCTGTTTAATATTGTGGGACATCATATCATATCATATTTGCCCTTTTATTGGCCTAGACAGCAAACTGCATGTCCAACAGGTAACAGGTTTTTGAAAGAGGGGCCTGTAAGAAAAACAAGCTCTCATTAATTTCAGTAAAAACAAAAAGGGCACATCACTAATCAATCAATGAGGTCTCCATTCCTATATTTTGCCTAGGACTCCCAAATCACTAAATCTCTGACTAAGTTAAGCCAGAAAAACCTTGCTGAATAAACCCTTTCCAAGCACACTGAGGAAATTGAAGTCTTCTAGGCTCTTTCTTTCAGGATGTAGCCCCTCCTTCTCTCGGCTCTCCTCTGAACTACCCTCATTCAGGGATGAACTTGGCTTTACTTCCTGCTCCATGTGATCAGGAGGCAGTGTTGTCACTTGTGCCGGATTCGGAGAGAACCTCTTCAGGTTGTTTCAGAGGCTGAGCTTTTCCCATCTCTGTACACTGCAATAGAGAAACAAGCACAGCACATTTACCACTTCTATACATTAAAACATTATTCAATGTTATTCCTCAGTCTACACTGGATTTTTGATACTGTCCAACATTTCCACACATAGGGACAGATGTGCACGTATAGGAAGGCATGCAACTTGGTGTGATGGCAACATGAGCTTGCAATTTTTCAGGGATTTCAATTTTTTTAAACTACAGCTAATCATGTAAACTGCATATATCTAGGGATATCAAAGTGACAGTCGATGAAGTACTGGAGGAGAAGGGTAGATCTACAGTTCTATAAGGTAAAATATCACTTTACCCCTATTACTGTTAGTTTAATCATTTTCAGCAGATGGGGGTAACAAAATGACACAGCACATGGTAGTAACACTGCTTAGAGGTAACACAAATGACACAATTAAATGATAAATGATTATCAGATTATATTTTAGATTATCAACTGAGTTTATGTTTTTGCATCACATTTCTTTTTATCTGCAGCACATTTCTTTACCTGTTCTCAACAACATTCCTGCTGGTCAAAGTTCAGTGAATTTAATGGAAAATGTAATCAGCCACATTTCTAATATCTTTAACTTTCCACTTTTGGAACCATCTTCCCTTAAATATGGTTGTATGTCTTTATTTACCTTTCCACAGTGATGGCCGGCACTTCATCATCTACTCCCAGCTTCACTTTGTTCTTCTTCACTTTGTGCTCAGGACAGCACAAATACAACAATGTTCAGTTTTATTCACATAATCACAACATCGCTAGGCACAAGGTTTACTAAGGTATTATATTGTAAGAAATTTCAAACACACTGCAGAGAAAAGTAGTGTCCGCTCCTTATCAAGTTTTGTGACCAATAAATACAGTTTTCTTTTCCAATTAAAAAAGTAATTAATTTTTAATCCAAATATAAGATCCAATCTTACCAATCACAAATGAAAAAAGAAAGACACTGAGTTTAAAGTTGACAAGAAGTCTGAAGTCTCCCCACAATCCTAATAAAAGCTGCTGATAAAAAAAAAAGAGTGCTCTCTCTTTCTGGGATAAGTTGCAAGCTAAATGCTAAAGATACTTCTTAAGGCACTATGGGAGTGAGGCTGAGAAACAGCAAATGCCACAACAAACATGGCCGCCATTAGCCATGGGCCTAGCATGGAATCTACAGTGAAATATAATGTGATTAGGTTATAATTTTCACTAGATATGCAACTGGATACAGTTATCTGGTAAATATTATTTCTCCACAAGAAGCTGGCAAGGGTACATTTACATTTATGGCAGACCTTATCCAGAGCAACTTACAAAAGTGCTTTGAAGTCTATCAAAAATACATTCTGATACTGGTTCACTAGGTCACAAACTAGGAATACCATCAGTCCAAAAGCTCTGTTGGTGAGGTAATAGACAAGCGCTCAGACAATACATTCCTTTTTTTGGTTTTGTAAGTGCTAACTTAAGTACTTTAGGAAGAGGTAAGTCTTTAGACGTCATTTGAAGACTGCCAGTGACTCAGCTGTTCAGACATCTAGGGGCAAGGGTGGTGTTACATCCTGGGACGGACGGACGGATGGACTGACTGACTGATTTACATCTGCGGGTGAAATTTAATACTGCTGTACATTGTGTATGTGTGCTGTGCTTTTGTGCTTTCTGTCTTTTTTTTCTTGCTCTCTCTCGGTCACTGCTTCAGCCAGGTTAATGGACACCAGCTGTCATTAATCACCATTAGACTGACTGCTCAGATTGGTTGACAGGAAGAGAGCATGTGAATAAAGATGAGAAGTAAAGGCAATTAGGAGAGACTCTATTCTCCTGCTCCACTGTGTGGTGTAGTTGCTTTTATACATATCCTGTGTAGCCAGTTCTGCCAATTCTTGTAAGTTACTTTTCCCTTATATTGAAGTTTTATGGAAGCTGTAGAGAGATGGATGCCTTTTTTCTTTTTGATAATTCTGTTTTCTTCTGTTTATGGCTAGTTAGGGAGTGAAACTAGAGTTTTGTTCTTTATTTTGTTTTCTTTTTGAAAGGTTAAGAAGTTTTACTCCTCCTGGTAGTTTGGAACCTTTTTGTTTCTTATTTTGGCCTTGTCCCCTCTTGAAGTTTGGTTTATGTTAATTAAAAATAAACATTTGATTTTGTTATTACTTAAACTGGTGGTGTTACTGGCTGGGACAGGAAAGAAGACTTCCAGACCCCCCCCCTTCCAGTAGTCCTGCCCATCAGATAGGGAATGTACGGCACGAAGATACCAGCATAATCTCCAGATTACAGAGCTAACTGGCTTTTTACATATTGGACAACAGTACATGACAAGCTGATTTAAGCTAAATCCTGGGGCTAGCTAATGAGGTCCATGACTTTAGATCTTACAGTTTTAGACATTGGCAAGTCATATACATACTCACGAAAGATGAAAGCTGGGGAGGATATGCAAGGCTGTAGACCCAGTAAAATTTGAACAGCTTGTCCGAGGCACAGGTTAGGCACTCCAATTCCAAAGGAATTACAACTTTGTCATTTTTGGCAACAATGACAAACTGGCAAGCTTCACTATTCAGGTTTCCAATGCAGACTAGTTGTGGTTGCTAGCCTCTTGTAGCGATGTCACCAGTGTCACATAGAGAGGAGATCCTGGTTCCACATTATATATAAATATAGATGAAGAGGAAGGGAAAGAGCTGGAGGGAGATGACGAGAGAGAAGACAAGGAGGAGACAAACGCAATGAAAGGGGTAAAGGAAGTCATTACAGGAAGGAGGAAAGAAACACCCAGAAAAATAATGACAATTACTTTTTACATATAGCACATGTTAAGGATAACTAAGTGTTATTAGCAATGATCCTAAAAGGTACAAGATCATACTAAATAACTAAATAAAAATTACCAGTAATTACAGATAATGAAATAGCAGATCTGACACGGCACCTCTTCCTGCAGTTGGTGAAAGCCAATGTGTCAGGACCTGCAGCATGATGTAGCACTTCTCATTTATTTAATGTAAAAGAGCACAAGATGGAGGTTGTGACTCTTGGTTACAATTATGCCTACAACTAATGAATTAATGCATTCTTTATTCTGTCAAAATGGTAATGCCTAAGCTGAATTGCTTTTGTCCAACCAACAGTCCAAGATTCATCACCGATTTCACAACAGAGAATGTTAGAGAAAGTTTGTCATTTTTGCTTGAAAAATTACTAATTTAAACTTTAAAATGGATGGCATCAAATCACACATGCTTCCAAAAAATTGGAAGACCACCGACCCTTTGAGTTTGTTTTTGTGGTTGAGTTGACAAGAGACTTTCAACACAGTTAAATGTTCTCATATTTAAATCCCGTCCACAAAAACATGCTGTCATCAAGATTTGTGGTAACAAGTGGTGATGTGGAATTAACATTTTGCCAAAAAAACCCGAAAAGGGTTAATTATTGATAAACTGCGAAAGAAACTCACCTATTCGCTGCTCATTTTCTAAGGCCGTATCCCTGCTGTAAAGTTAATGCGTGTTGTAATACTTCTCCCGGGAGACTAGTGTAACTTGACCTATGGCGCCATCTTCTGTTGTGAAAGAGGACGTTTCTTGCAGGTTGGTTTGTTCAGTTTTGGCAAAAATTTATCTTCATACTGAATTTGTGATCAGACCTAGAACTATGTGTTTGTTGTGCTAAATAAAAATCATCTCTTGTTTCTTTCAAGAACAAAAAAAAAAATTATTTCTTTTGTTTATATTGCAGTTGCCCCTAACATTATGAGAAAGTCAGGATTGGAAATAACTGGAATAACGTACTTTGGCTTACATAAGTAAGTAGAAGATCCACTCCTGGCCAACCCTCCTACCAGCGACAGATGACAGTTTTCATTAATGTGCCATTCTGTTGTAAATTCAGGGGAAAGAGACTGTGTTCATACATTACAGCGTAGTAAACTGATTTTCCCTCTCTTCTGGCGCTATTCCTCTCTAAAAACAGCAACTTCATCAATGCTCCATTTTGTCGTCTTTTAGTCGAATCTGGATTCCAGCCACATACTGAATGAGGACACTTGAGAAGTCTGCATATTACTCTACCTCACACACACACACACACACACACAGTTGCACTATGGACAAATAAAAACTCTTGCACTCTAGCACTGAGACATTTTTTTGCACACTACATTCCTCTAAAAGCTGCTAAACATATTTTTACATATAAAGTCTACTATTCTATTTCTCTATTTTATTCATTATATTCTGTTTTATTATAGATCACTGTTGCACTGTGGGACGAGGCACTAAGGAAAAACATTTCACTACATTAATACATCACATGTATTTAATATGTATGTGACAAATAAAGAACCTTAAACCTTGATCCAAGCCTTCACTCCAACAAAGTACGCTGCCTTTCCGGCTTTTCTGGCGAGCTCCATCTCTGGCCACAGCCTCTGTCTCGCTGCTCTGTCAGCAGGCATCAAATCCTCTTGAATTGCAACTTAGTCTTCAAATACGCGTTGTTTTTGCCGCCTTCCAGAGAATTTCTTTTTCAGACCGTGAAATGAAGGGAATGATCACAGGTCTGGCTCGCTGGTTATCACTGTTGAGTCTGCTCAGTCAATGAGCCACATCAGTATGACAGCACGACACACCTCAATGATTCTGGTCTTGATGTCTTCTTTATTGTTCTCCGAGGTTGTAGAGCGTTATGGAAGGAGGCGTTATGGGCTATAAAGCCTCCTTCCATAACGCTCTACAACCTCGCTTCTAAATTTGCAGTCTTCTGTTCACAAACCTCATATTTCTATTTCAATGCGAAAGCCTCCCAAGTTCACTTTCTGCCTCGGATCTTCGACGAGCACCGTTGCATCACAGAAAACTCCGTTCTTTCTTACTGTCGGGGCTACTCGTTCCATCTTTCTTATTCTTCTCACCGTTTGCATCCATCGCGTAGGAGTGTATTTCACGTTGCTCCTTTCCCCGCCATGGCCGATGAAACACACAAGTCTGTACAGGTCAGTCGGAACAACTCTTGAGGTACAAAACAATGGATCAAGAGTTCATATAAAATATTTTTGGCGTCAGTTTATAATCAAAAATAATATTTAGAAGGGTAAAGTAGCATAGGTAACATGCAGAGTTTAACGTTAAGTAATGTTTGAATGTTATAGGGACTGATGAACACACACTTAAGCTTATCCGATGGAGAATGACTAATGAAGCCCTCTTCACTGATAAGCGAAATGCCGCCATCAACGGGTTTCAGTAAGTAGACAAGAAAAAAATCAAACAGGAGGGGAAATTTTTTTTTTAATTAACAGCAGCTTTAAATTGTGGTAGTAGTCACTAAAACTTCAACCAGAGCTTGAGCTACACTTTTTCAGTTCTTGATTTCTGTGTATTTGCTGTAGCGCTTTTGTAGCAGAGCACAGTCTGCAGGGGAAGGTAACGGCGGCCATGTTAAGAGAAAATGGGAAAACCCGAAACAGAAATATAGAGTAAGCAGATTTTGGTACTGGTATGCAGCAAATGACTATTTGATTTGTCAAAAACTTGACTGCCCTTGCATTACGTTTGCAAAGTTTTTATAGGATCTCAAATGTCCACAGACTGGGGTGAAGTAGAGACCAGCTCAGTGCAAAGAAGGTGCAGTGTACAGTGAACTGAGATAAAGTAGCAAGTTGCCATTTCAGTGCAAATGACATTGACAAATGTCAACGGCGTAAATATAAAGTAACAAAGTTGCATTGAATTCAAGTATTAAGCAGAAAGTTTTTTTTTTTTTGTGCGTGTGTATTCAGCTTTAAGTAGGCTGAAGGGGAAAAAAAGAATTCAAAAGAGTTTTTGAATTTGTTAGTGATAGTGAAGACTCCTACAGATAAACAAATGCACTTACAATGGAGACAGCTTTTGTAAATGCATAGTAACCACATATACAGTCATATATGGTACCATTTGAGCCTTAAAAACCCAGCTTTAAACAGAACCACATCAATTTTGTATTTGTTACATAAAGTAGCATAATAGAACATCAACATCATGACATAATAGGTACACTTTCAAATCCAAAAGCAACTTTGTTTGATGTTCCACTTTATTCCACTGTATATGTTTAAGAAAGAACATTTAAATTTCGGTAAGAAAAATTAAGGTGGAAATCAAAAATGTATCCCAGGGTAAATAGGTCAATGACATAAGAATTTAAAGTTTGAAAAATTGAAGAATCACACAAGCAACAATCAAGGAATTTAGAAGAACTGCGGCTAAATACACATACACACACAGCCCATGGCAGTGTGGCAGTGGTTGGTGGGTACCACCTCTGGGAACCACTGCAGCTCCAAGATCCCCTGTGAATTAGCCTGGGGTTGCAATATCCCCAGTTACCGTGTGTAGCCATGAGGAGGCCCGACAGGAGTCTTGGTGATAAAGAGGCTGTGTGCTGGCAGGGGAAGATTTGCTCATAAGGGTGCTTCGTTTTTCACCACAGGGTCTAGCCATTGGTGGTAATCTGTAAGCAAGAGGTATGCATGCAGGTGGCATGCACATTGTAGCTACTGCTTCTGCACTTTTCTCCACAACACCCTGAGGGCTTAGCCCACACACACTTAACTAACTAACTAACTAACTAACTAACTAATTAACATTAAAGAATATGAAAAGACCTGAAATGTAGAACTGTTTATCTGAAAACATGAACTGATTGAACTGAATTTAAATGTTTTTTGCTCTACAGGTAATCATGCTTATGTAGAGCAGGCACACAGATGTCTGGTGTGGACACAGCTGTGGCCAGATTGTCCCGCACATCCTCTCCCGCTCTGGTTTCTGGGTTCTGAAGTTGGGGGGTCATCATCCTCCTCCTCCACAACTTCTGGCTCAATGTCCCATTAAGTAAACAGAGATTGTGGAGCACAGTGCAGCATGCAATGACCTCTGGCATGAAGGCATAGCTCACTTCCAGCGCCTTGAAGAAAATGGAGTGAGACAACTTGCTGTTGAACTGAGCCTGCACACGGTTCTGTACAGGCTCTCTGTAGGGGGTCATGAGGCTGAGGGGCACACACAGGCAAGGATAGATGCCATCTCTGAGAAGGCACCTTCCTGCAGGACGGTAGAGCCTGTCCATATACAAAGGGCTGTTCTTCAGCACTCTGGCATCATGGTCAGACCCAGGACACCCGACCCGTCAGCTGCCTCATCAAAATCCAGCTGCAGGACTGGCACATTGTGTTGAGGTAGCAGTAGGGCTCACAGTCTGTAAATGAGTACATATGTCTGTGTATACATTCAATCATTCTTTCATGTTTGCTTCTTTGTATTCATTTAATCATTCATTTTTATTCGTTTCCTGTTTGATTTTTTTTTTTCTTAGTAAATTCATTCACCAATCTTTGAATGCTTGCCTATGGATGCATACATTTAATCATGTTTGCTGCATTTGGTTAGTGTGTATTCATTCATTCATTCATTTCTGTGTGACTATGTGGTAGAACAAATAAATGATTGACTTTCAGAGTATTCACTGGCTATTGTCATAATTCTGTTAACAAAGCCCTTTGTGTGTGTGGGGGGGGTGAGTCGAGGAATCAAATCTGAGGTAACTTTTACACGATTTGCTAGGTGGTGGTGATTAAATTTTTTGAGGAAGAAAAAAAAAACTGTCTCCAAAGGTGTGATCTCGGAGCAACTGCCCAATGTCTGCCCAACGTGCTTCCAAATCTCGTCAAAACACTGACGAAAACCATAAGTATCACATAAATCATTTTACGGTGAGTGCGGTGCAGATGCTCTAATCTGGCTGGCTCTTTAAGTTTTTGCTGTTATTATGATGTTGTAAGTCACATGACAATGCCAACATGGCTGATGTAGATTGTATGTCCAGATTGTATTCATACTACACACGTATACTGATCAGTACGTGCTCTACCAAAGGCCGAGCAGTAGATACTGAATCGAATGCAGTAGGTACTGTCACAGTGCGCAATTTCAGACGCACAGTATATGGGTAAATTTGGACACTTTTACTGTTTTGTGTGTGTGTTTGCATCACGTTTTTGGTTCCTCTTTGAACCAACTGTTTGGTAATCTGGTCATTTAGGTGCTAAAATATGAAATCAGTTGCTAGAATGGTGTAGATGTGCTCATTAGTTCTAGCTCTGTCTGCCACTGGTCCACTAAGCCACAATATTTTTGCATATAATAATGACTTTACCTTGCTAAATCCTCCCTGACCTTTGACACAAGTATTTGTTACTTCCTTCATCTACATCATCTACAGCACTGACATTCACCTCCTGAAGATGTGCACCCTTGCTTATTCATCTTCCCCACACTGAAAATAGCATTTTCTCCTAGGAGATAAAATTGATACTATGATTTTTTTTACTGAATTATTCAGCTGTTCCAAAATCTAATCTCTATTAGTGAAGACAATAAGATGAGAAGGCTGTTGTGTCTTGGTCATTTCTAATTTGAGGCTTGTGCTTAATAAGGTAGTAGCAAACAAACAATTGTAACCCTGACATTTACATCTTTAGATTGTAAAAAAAAATAATCAAGAGATTAACTAGTTGTTTGTCATTTATCACTGACATTGCTGATGTTTTGTTTTGATTCAGGTCTTGTGTCCACCCATGTCTCCTCACTGATTGTTTCCCTCATGTGTCTTGATTACTCACACCTGCTTTCAATTTGCCCTTGATTTGTGTGTGTATTAAGTGCGAATGTTTAGTGTTTACCTGCCTGTCTTTACTAAGCCTTTTGTTCCTGTATTTGCTACTTTGGTTTCTTGACTTTCTTGCTCGTTCCTGGTTTTCATGTTCTGTCTTAGCCTTGTATACTTTGTTCCTCGCCTGACCCTAGCCTGTTTGTTGACCTTTGAATTTGTCTGCCTGGCTTTCATTAAAGATATAACTGCATCTGTTATAAATTCAATTATCCATTTTATCTTAAAAACATTATTGAGCTCTGTGAAATTTAAAACCTCAAGACTGCATGTTCATCACTGTTACATATAATATCTTTTCATACGTAATGGGTTTTTTCTCCATATAAAGTCATAAAAAGTCTTATCCAATTCCTTAATAATATTTTCCAGGACATTCAATGACAGTAAACGGATCTTGAAATTCCCTCTGCTTTCCAAAGTAAAACATGGCCAAATAGCCAAGGACAAATCTCTCATTATCCATACATTAAATCTGTTTTTAATCCTTTCCACAATAGGTCCAAAATTCAATGTGTTTCTTTGATTAATCTCTTTACACACCTATCTATACCCAGATATGTAACTGTTTCTTTAATTGGTATTTCACTTATGTCTTCCCAAAACATAGTCTTGAAAAGGAGAAAGTACAGATTGGTTCTTATTCATCTTCAAACCCAAAAGCTCAGAAAATTCATTTATACACTTAATGGCTTCTCAGCTTCATTGCTTTTAACAAAAAGTGTATCATCAGCCAGTTGGCTTAGCTTAATTGCTTTGCCAAACTCAGAAATTCCATGAAAAATCACTTGCTTAATATAGGTTGCCAATCCTTGTGTAACTAATAAAAAGAGAAAAGTCGATATCGGACACCCTTACCGTATTCCACGACCCATGTTGGATCTTTGACGGGTACCATGGCGTAGTTGAACTGAACTATTACATCCATCATCAAGTGTTTTAATAGCTTTCTGAAAGAAAAAAAAACTCCCAAAACCAAAATACTCAATGACCTTCAAAATAAAAGAATGTTCAATGGTGTCAAAAGCTTTGTAAAAGTCAATAAATAAAATATAGCTTTCAACTGAAATCAGATGTCTATAATCAACTAAATCCAAAATCAATCTAATATTGTTACAAATGAAATTTAGTATTTAGTATTTTTTATCTACTTCCACGCATTTTTTCTTGCTCTAACAAAGGCACCCTTAGCCTTCTCTTCATAAATTCCATCTAATTGCTTTTGCAATGTTATTAATTTTATTAAATAATTATTACAAATATTTTGATTACTTTTAGATGTAATACACATTATTTCACTAATAATGTTTTTATTTTCTTTTTTCTGTAGTAAATAGTCAATTTTCTTACTTCAAATTTCATTTGCTCCCAATAATTCCTATAACTCTGCAAAATAGATGCTTGCTTCCAATATTTTTCAATTATGCACTTTATTTCTTTTTTGAAATCATTATTGTTCAATAAATTGCTGTTAAATATTAATCGTAATCATTATCCCTGTGTGGTCAGTTAAGATAGATGTCAAACAAGTGAAGAAGATGAAACAAGCCAAAAATCAATACGAGATTGAGTAGATTTGTTCTTATTACTCCGTGTATAGCTAATATGTTTTAGCCCGCTACAATGACATTTCCATAATACGTCATCTGCTATCGCGTTACAGACTCAATCACAAGTGTAACGAACGTGAACAAAGTGGATTATTTACTCTATCATCATTTTCCGTGTGTGGAGGAGAAATTAAAAGCTGATACATTTTCCAAAGTACAAACACAAAAGGACAGAAACATAAGATTACTGTTTTTGGTTTGAAAGAAAGGGTCACAGCTTTTCTGTTTACTGTGTTTGTTATTCACAGCATGAACCAGTGCAGTCAAGCATTATGGGCTTGAAGCACTAAAAAATATAACTAACTGTATAACTAATCACTGTGTGTGTAATACTTTGCCCCAATATTATTTACATTTTCAGCATTTAACATTATCCAGATCAACTTACAGACGATGATGATGGTGATTATTATTATTATTATTATTATTATTATTATTATTATTATTATTATTATTGTTATTGTTATTGTTGTTGTGTATTGGTCAACCCTAATAGTTGTGAACACCACCTGTGAACACCAGAATTTTCTCAATTTTGAAAAAATCTGATTGTGAGACTTCACAAAGATGGAAAAGGAGACAGGAAGATCGATGACCAAATAAAAATCAGGAGGTATAGAGCAAGCCATAGTTCCACCAATCAGAACCGCAATGGCCATCCTCCTAAAATGACACCACAGACAGTGCACTACTTGCACAATTTAGCTATGAAAAATAGATGGGCAAGTGAAATCAGAGTTTCTGTGACAGCTCAGACAAGGACATTGCATATCATCAACCTCTATGGATGGCATCCAAGAAAAAAAAACTTGCTTGCTCTTCAGTACAAACTGCAAGATTGAACTTTGCTCAGGAACATGAAAAGAAGCCTGATGAATATTGGGAGCATATTCTTTGGTCAGATGAGACCAAGATAGATTTGGTCAGCTCAGATGGGGCCCTGCATGTTTGGCATGAACCTGGCCAAGACTACCAAAGTGAATGCATAGTCCCGACAGTGAAGCATGGAGGTGGAAGTGTGATGATATAGGGCTCCGTGAGTGCAGAAGGTTTTGGGGAGATGACATTTATAAATGGCACCATGAATGCCTGTGGATATACCAAAATACTGACTGACAAGATGACTCCCAGTCTCCAGAAGCTTGACAAAAGAGGAATATTCCAGCATGTTAATGAAGCACAAAGCACACTGCCAAAATCACACAAGAGTTTTCTAAAGAAGAAAAAAGTGAAAACTATGACCTGGCCAAGTATGTCGCCTGACTTGAATCCAGTAGAACATGTTTATCAAAAATAAAAAGGTGGACATACGAAGTAATGAAAAAATAAAAGATTTGAATCTCAGTAATGTAATGTGTACTGACTTTTGGTGCATTGAGAATTTTCAATATAGTAAATACCCTACTGTTCAACTTAGAAATAATATAATTACTGTAAATTACTGTAAAGAGATACAATTTTGAATCATTTGACATTTACGCAATATTGCACAGGGGTGAACTCATTTCTGTTATATATTGTATATACACAAGACAATAAATATACAGGATAATAAATACACAATTTTATATAGAATAGAATAGTCTCAAAATGAATACATTTATAAAATCCAATTCACAAATGCGTACACTAATTCATATTCACAAAAAAATTTAATATCTTTGCAAACAGCAATCCATACATTCCTAACCTAATTCATATTCACAAAATACGTATTACAAATGCATAAGTAAATTTACATTCAAAAAGTGCAATTCAGAAAAGCAAAACACAATTCATAAATACACAAGTGTGTTTGTAAATTTCTGAATGTTTTTACATTTATGATTTAATTGTTAAATCTGTCAAGTCATGTGTGTGTATATCGCTTTGGATGTGTGTGTGCCTACAGTGGCCCTAAAGTTCAAAACTTTAGCGAACCAAAAACACAACAGCACAAACCAAAAACACTACAACATTAACTCAAAACGGAATGGGTAGGGCCTTACTGAACATCACATGCTCATTTCTGATTGGACACGGGTCATGACTATCAAAGTAAAAAGGAACTATGCTTTTTCAGTCTGCTGTTATCTTGTGAAAACGGGTCAGTGATTTAAGTTCTTTTCTTCTTCTTCTGTTTCACAGATTTAAATATTTTGCCCTTACTGTGGCAAAAGCTTTGAAGCTGTTCCAAGCTTCACTTAATAATAATAATAATAATAATAATAATAATAATAATAATAATAATAGCCCTATAGTTTTAATAGCCCTACAGAAAAGATCACCAAACCAAAATTTCTTCAAAGATTGAAAAATAAACTTTTTCAATAAACCTTGTAGAAGTCTGACAACAGTATAAAACCATTATCATCTATCAGGTCTGAGCAATCCAAGATGTCTAGAACTAGTCTCATATTATTTTTTATATGTATTTTTGCTAAGAAACCTGATTATGTTTCATCAATAATAAAAGTCCAGCACCATCTTAAGCCTTCTGGCTAACATTAAGGCAAATATTTTGTAATCATTGTTTAATAGGCAAATTGGATGCCAATTGTCAAGTAATAATTTGTCTTTGTCAGATTTAGGGATTAATGTAGTTACACTTTGAGTCATGTCTCTACAAGATATCTACAAGAGAAAATCTATTCATAAAGGTTAACAAGTTAGTACTATTTGTATTTGGCTGACCAACAAGCCATTTATCCATATTGCCATCTAGAATGCTATTAAAGAATTGTATATCATTATATTTTATGGCTTGGCATATAAAGTGTCCTTGGATCACATTCAGTAAATACAACATCTCCAGTAAACCAGCTGAGCGTTCAGTGCCATGAGAGAGCCATATGGAATTGCCCCATTGAGACCTCCAAAAATTAACATCACCCAACACAGTATGAGATTCTTGTACAAAGAAAAGTCTAACCGAAACTGTTTAGCCAAGAGAACATTGTTAGGTAACCCCCTAGCATTAAGAGAAACAATAGATAATGTTAACATATAAATGTGAAAAATGACAAATAAGTAAATAAAAGGTCAAGATTCAGTAACTCTTGGTATAGAATAAGCTGAATGCTGTACCGAGATCAACATCAAAATAGTATTAAGATATTGAAGCATAACTGATTGAAGACTTAAGCAGTAGCGAAGTTGGTTGCATCTCAATTTACAAATATTATATAAACAAATAAGTGTGGATTTTAAAGAAAACTAAGAAGACTCATATATTTAATTATTTTCAAATAAAGATAGGTTTGTATACCCATATATAGTCTATCCGTATTTTTCCATATATTATTATTTTCTTGAGACATTATACAATCCCTTTTGTAATTTGCCAGAAAAATCACAACTATCAAAATGCTGAAAAATGAGAGAACAAAAAAAAAAACAGTACAGCGCATTTTACAGTGCATAAGTTTAGCATTGCAATCTGAGGAGGAACCACATAATATGGTCTCACTGACAACTAGCCATTAGCCATTACTGGCCATGGATGAATTTCTCTAAAGATGAATTTCTTTTCCGTTTACAAAACCTCTTCCTCCCACGAAGTAGGTTGATTTCCCTTCGTTACGGGCAGAATTGATCTTAGGCCACAGTTTCTTCCTGTTCTCTCTTTCCTCCTTAGATAGGTCCTCAGCGAAGCGCAGACCGCTGTTTTGCAGGTAAACACAGGATTTTGCAGTTTTCTATACAGCGTCCCTGTGCCGCCTAGAGATGAACTTGACGATGATACCATGTGGTCTCGGATCATTTTTGCGTGGTGTCCCTACTCGATGCACTACGTGTATGGCCTCAGGAGGGGAGGACGGCAAAATGGCGTCGTAGGTAGATGGTTTTGCTGCAGCTCTTAAAAATTTTGCCCTAATCCCGGTCTCATTTGAAGCGGCTCGTGTTCAGAACTAAATTGAAGGTGCTTAATGTTATTATGAGTAAATAGCCTTCCGTTAACTGTCTCCTTTTGTGCACTTTTTTTTTTTTTGCGGTCTGAAGACACGCACCACTTTGCCAGCTAGTCGCTAGTTATAAACCACATCTTTACGTTACCAACTGATAACTTTTGAAAATGGAAGAGAAAGACGAAACTTTTCTTGCTATGCATAGTTATGCAAGGAGAGCTCTAAACGCTGATTTGGATGCAGTTTCTGGACAGCCTGATTTCGTGCCTTTGCCTGATACACCTGCACCTAATCCTGCCAAAAAAAAAAAAAAAAAAAGCGAACCAAGTGCCAGCAGTCCTGAGGTGAGTGACACTATGCTTATGAGATTTATGCAGAGAATGGAGGCCATGCACGAAGAAACTTTGCGCCGAATTCAAGGACCTGAAAAAACGGTCATTAAGAACTCAAACTCTATAAAACAGATACTCAGCTCCCTGGAATTCCATAGTGAACAAGTAAAGTATTTGAATGAAAAAACTGAAGAGCTGGAAAGGAAAATTGGAAAACTTGATAAAGATACCATTGAACCGCGACAGGTGTAACGATCTGGCTGCTTACAAGAGAAGGTGGAATCTGCATGTCGCGGGTATTCCGGAGAAAACGGGAAAATGTGAAACAGATAATCATCGACCTCTTTAGCCAGGTTTCACCAAGCATCGCTGCAGATCTGCCATACGGAGTTGATACTGCTCACAGGTTGGGTCTGCGTTCTGTTGCAGAAAAATCCTCAATAATAGTGCTGTTTTCATCACGCTCCCAGCGGGACAAAATTTGGAAAGATGTCAAAACCTCCAATTTTCTCAAGGAAAAGAAGATCAAGATTTTTGAGGATCTTTCGCAGAAAGACAAAGATGCAAGCGCTCTTCTGTGGCCTGCGGTAGAAAAGGCGAGACGGGAAAGGAAGAGGGTTTAAACCAATTTAAACTTTCTGCTTTATTTTTTGGGAGGCTTTTAAATGATCATTACTTGATAGCAAGAATTTAAGTGTAGTTTTTTCTTCTCTGAACTTAAATTTGAGCACACTGTTACCGGATAGGGCTTTTTAAGGTTGTGTTTACTCCTTTTTAAGAAAAGTAGTGATTTGAACAAGTGCACTCCTTTGGTTCACTCAGTTACTTCAGTTTAGTTTTGAATTTTTTTTTTTTATTGGTCATTGTTCATGTCATTGTCATTAATCTCCTTTAACACCAGTGGGCTCAGGGATAGCGTCAAACGAAAAGCTCTTTTTTTTTTGTTTGTTTTTGTTTGCTAAAAAACACAAATCTGATTTTTGTTTCCTTCAGGAGTGTCATTCTACTAAAGATGATTACAAATGGTGGAAGTCTCAGTGGGGTAATGATATTTGGAGCTCAGACGGCACTGAACATTCAGCTGGAGTCAGCATTTTGAGAAACAAATTTGGGGGGATATTTTAGGGTCAGATTCAGATAGTTTGGGTCACTTTCATTTAATAATAATTTCACTTAACCAACAAACAGTAATTCTGGGCAATATATAGGTACAATAACTCTCTGGATAATTAACCTTTTTTTGATAAATTAGATGAAAAACTCATCTTGGTTGAATAAATTCCCTAACTCCCTAACCTTTTTTATTCTAGGAGGAGATTTTAATGTGTCCATTAATAATTCTTTGGCTAGATTTCCTCCGAAGAGGACAAGTTGTTCTAGTCCAACACTATTAGCACTAATAGATAAATTTGAATTGGTGGACATTTGGAGAGAAAGATTCCCTAATAATTTGGAGTTCACATGGACCAGCAAAAGTGGTTCAAAGCAATCCCGAATTGATTATTGGCTCATATCAAAATGTACGTCAAATTCTGATCTACATGTTGGTATTCAATGTACTCCTTTGACAGATCAGCAGACTATGTAACAAACCACAGCAAAGCATCTTTGTGGGAACTTAACAGTTCACTATTAGAATTCCCAGACATAAAAGATAAAATCAAAGAGTTAATTGCTAAATATTGGAAATTAGCCATGACTTAAAATGCATTTTGTACCAATTGAGAGATACTTAAATTCGAGACTGGAGTTTACTTAAGAAGAGTTGGAGCAATCTTAGCCCAAAAAAAAAAAAGAGTTCTTGAAGACAGCCTGATCATGAAGGTAACTCAAAGCAAATATCTTGTTTGCATGTCTTTGGAGGAAAAATCTGAAACTGCAGCTTTGCAACCTAAATTAGATGAATTATACTTAATGAAGGCTAGGGGTGCTTATAGAAGATCTAGGAAAAAGTGGCTTGAAGAAGGAGAACTCAACTCTGCATATTTCTTTAGGCTTGAAAAGCAGAATTATACCCTTTCAACAATTGAGCAACTATGTGTTGATGGGAAAATTGTTAAAGATCCAAAGGTAACAGCAAATTTTTGTGCTAGCTTTTATAAAAATCTTTATAGTTCAAAGTGCTCAGAGGTGTTAACAACTTTGTTTCTGAATTCAATTAATTATGTTAAGGTTATCTCTGAAAGTGAGTTACCCCTGAAGAAGTGCACAATGCAATCAAGAGCTTAAAAAAAAATCCCCAGGATGTGATGGGCTTACAGCTGAGCTGTACAAATTATTTGATAATGAACTTACTCCTTTTTTGACCCATGTGTTTAGCGAGAGTATTGATAAAGAAGCTTTACTCCCTACATTGACGCAGGGTATCATCTCATTAATTCCCAAACCAAAGAAAGATCATACCAATTTGGACAATTGGTGACCCATACTCCTTAACAACGATTAAAAAATTTTACAGTATAGTAAGTAAAGACTTAAAGTATGTTTGGATAGCGTTATAGATGAGTCTGGATTTATAAGAGGCAGATATATAATGAATAACATTAGATTAGTTTTAGACTTACTTGACTATAGTGAATTAGTGGAACGTAATAGCTTGGATTCCTGGATTTTTATAAAGCCTTCGATTCAGTCGAACACAATTTTATTTTTATGTCAGTGAAAAAATTTGGTTTTGGTGAATACTTTTGTAAGGTGGTAAGAACTCTTTAACACAACTGTAGCAGTTCAATAAAATTAAAATATGGTAGTTCTCCAAGATTTTACTTGTCATGTGATATTAGACAAGGGTGTCCAATATCCCTGTATTTGTTTTTGCTTACATTTACATTTATGGCATTTGGCAGATGCCCTTATCCAGAGCGACTTACAATAGTGCTTTGAAGTCGATCAAAAATACATTCTGATATTGGCTCATTAGTTCACAAACTAGGAAAAATATCAGCAAAAAACTCTGTTGGGGAGGGTTTATTTTGTTTGTTTTTTTGTTTTTTTTGTGTGTGTAAGTGCTAACTTAAGTACTTTACGAAGAGGTAAGTCTTTAGACGTCGTTTGAAGACTGACAGTGACTCAGCTGTTCGGACATCTAGGGGAAGTTCATTCCACCACCTTGGTGCCAGAACAGAGAAGAGTCTCGATG
>CM074994.1:7344988-7357394 GCA_037576825.1 Pangasius krempfi | reverse complement strand
TCATTGCTGCGTCCAGACTGTGCCACCTGAAAGAGCATGGCACAAATCTTACATCTAGACTTTAGGCTTTTTTTCTTTTCTTTTTTTCTTCTTTTTTTTCAATTCTCTTTTTAGGAAGCACTTTCTCACGGAGTATCAGGGAAACACTGTCCGACTCATTCCTACAACCAGCCTGGGATAGCGTTCGTGCGCCATCTAGCGGCTACAACACCGAGTTGTAAACTATGGCACCAGACAAGATGGAAATGGCCAACATAATGGTGAGTGAGTCAGTCATTTGACTTCGGAGTATAGCAAATAATTGGGACTTGTTTTATAATTTACTTGATATATTTGTTTCCAAAGAAAATTTTGCAGATTTTCTGGATTCATTAAACTGTATGTCTACCCATTGTTCAATCGGTGCATGGCTAAATGTGTCGATCACCTAGAAATCATAGTAAATATTTGGGACTAGTTTCTTTTCGTTCTATTTTCTTTTTGTTTCCATGTTCAAGCTTTTTGTTACTGACCAAGTAAATTGCCAATGTGCTACCAATGTTTAACTGGGATTTTTTGGTGTGTGTGTGTGACTTTCAAGTCCCACCTTTTCTGTTGCGGGCCGTAACACTGAGCAGAAGAAGGGCCTGGCGATATTGGCAGCACAGATTTCTTTGGTCACATTCTAGTGAGTGGTCCATGCTACTAAGGTTCGTTATAATTGGTTCTTCAAGGCAGCATGTCTATAGTAGTGGTATTAGTTGCTCGCCTCCTTTCGATTTTTTTTTTTTCAGTTTAATTGATCTCGTAATTGGCAGGACTGGACCAAACCTTTTCCTCTTTGGTAACATGGTTTGTAGGTTTTAACTGAGCTTGAACCCCTGTGGTGTACCCGGGTAACACGTTCACTGTCCGGGTGAAAGAACCAGGTTCGAGGCCTGGCGGGGGTAGCATTGGGAGATATTCTTGTTCAATACTTTCTTTGAAGACTTCATATAAATAAGGATCCAGTACTTCAGCAAATGACTTGTACATTTGTACAAATTGTCTTAAGAATTTCCCCACTTCATGTTTGAAGAGTTCCCAGTTGATTCCAAATAGTTTTTCTTCTTTAGCTTTGGACCAGTAATTTGAAATTAAACTTGTAACGCCTTTTGTAACCTAATCATATGTCAATAAAGAGTTAAGTTTCCAATAACTTGACTGGACAGCACTGTTGTAGTTGGATAACTTCACCTTAATATATATATATATATATATACAGCCTTATGGTCCATAAGAGGCGTGGGACATATTTCCACATCAATAAGATCTTTGTTAAAATTCTCTGAAATTAACCAAAAGTCAATTCTTTATTGACGTGAGTCTGTTTTTTTGGTCCAAGTAAAATATTTATTGTTAGGATTTTTTACTCTCCAGATATCTACAAGATAAAATTTATTCATAAAGGTTAACAAGTTAGTACTATTTCTGTTTGGCTGACCAGCAAGCCATTTATCCATATTGCCATCTAGAAAAGTGTTAAAGTCCTCTCCTAGCAAAAAGTGGCATTTGGAAATCTGTCTAAATATTTAACCAATATACTCTCTATAGAAAGAAGTAGTCTTATCATTTTCCATTTTATTGTTGTATCCATAAATATTTGTTATTATGAATTCTATATCATTATATTTTATTCCTTGGCATATAACGTGACCTTGTAGATCACATTCAGTAAATACAACATCTCCAGTAAACCTGTTCTTTAATGTAGCTAACCCTGAGCGTTCAGTGCCATGAGAGAGCCATATGGAATTGCCACATTGAGACCTCCAAAAATTAACATCACCCAACACAGTATGAGATTCCTGTACAAAGAAAAAGTTTGAAGCATAACTGATTGAAGACTATCTAGATATAGTCTATCCATATTTTTTCCAAATATTATTATTTTCTTGAGACAATCCCTTTTGTAATTTGCCAGAAAAATCATAACTATCAAAATGTTGAAAAATAAGAGAGCTAGATAACAAAAAAAAGTATAGCGCATTTTACAGTGCATAAGTTTAGCATTGCAATCTAAGCAATCAAAGGAGGAACCACATAATGTGGTCTCATTGACAACTAGCCATTAGCCATTACTGGCCATGGATGAATTTCTCTAAAGATGAATTTCTTTTCTGTTACAAAATTTCTCTTCGTTACGGGCAGAATTGATCACAGGCCACAGTTTCTTCCTGTTCTCTCTTTCTCTCTTAGATAGGTCCTCAGCGAAGCGCAGGTAAACACAGTAAGCACAGTTTTCCATACAGTGTCTCTATGCCACCTAGAGATGAACTTGACGATAATACCACATGGCCTCGGATCATTTTTGCGCAGTTTCCCTACTCGATGCGCTACGTATGGTATGGTTTCCTCACTTCTTTCAACTCGTTTTTCAATACACCTCAACTTGTCTTTCATGTCTTTTAATTCGGCGTGAACAGTTTCTACCATTTTCTCAAGTGCATCACTTCTGGAGTTGATAAGATTGGCCAAAGTACGAACGGCATCATCAGACTGTAAAGCACCACTATTAGTATGAATATGAGAATTGTAGGCTTTTTAGCTACCAGGGATTTACTTGGAGTTACAGGAAAGGGAGAATATTTTCTTCGTAGCCCACTTGCACGTTGTACTCCATCTTACTATCGTAGCTGTGGTCACGGGGTGAGATGCTAATGTTGGTATTTACCTCCTTGGAAGGCTCATGAGGTTCACTCGGTCTCCTTTGAACAGATTTGGGCATTTTCACCAGTGCAAGACCAACTTTCCAGATGTATTAAACAGCTTTCTTCCACAAATTACACAAGCTAAACTTTGCTAATAACTCTATCATAAAAACATAATATAAACTGATGTTGAGAGCTCGATAACAGTGAGACTTGTCATGTTGCCATCTTGTCTGGCTCCCTGTTATTTAAAGTATTGCAAATGGGATGACAGATGTCTGTGCTTCGCATATGCTAAACTATACGACATCAATCCCAGTAGGTCCCAGAGGTCCTTGAGCTTTGTAGCCGCGGTGGGTCGGTCTTTTTTTTTTGCATTGAAGATATTCATTCATACATTCATTCATTCATTTTATAAGAAAACAACCAAAAGGAGTGACCCAGAAAATACTAAGGAAATTTTCTGTAACATTTCTATAAAAGTTCTGTGCGTTTTTCAGTCAATTCATTATTTTTAGCGAATAAAAGCGAGCCACACCTAACCAATTGAGCAGTTTGTCAATACGTGGCATTGGGTATGTGTCACATTTAGACACTGCATTGACTTTTCTAAATTCCACACAGAACCAGACCGAGCCATTGGCCTTGGGAACCAAGACCTCCGGACTGGACCAATCACTGTGGGACTCCTCAATTACACCCATATTAAGCATGGCCATGAGCTCCTCCCGGACCACCTGTTTTTTGTGTTCAGGCAAATGATAGGGGCGGCTGCACACCACCACCCCTGGGGGCATCTCAATGTGGTGTTCTATGAGACTAGTGCAACCAGGTAAGGGTGAGAACAAATTGGAAAATTCTGCCTGCAACTGTCAACCACCGTAATTTGGGACAATGAGAGGTGGGACCAGGGTGGATTGAGCTGCCATTTTAAGATTCACCTCTGATTCTAGCTCCTCCCTCTCCAGCCACAGGGACCACCTCTCTCCATGGTTTGAGGAGATTGAGGTGGTAAATCTGCTGCGCTTCCCCCCTATCCGTTCCCCCTCTTACCTCATATTTGATATCCTCGTCACCGTGTCACCTCAAAGGGCCCTTGCCACGTGGCAAGCAATTTGGAGTTCGATATGGGTAATAATATGAGCACTTTATCGCCCTGTGAAAATTCCTGTAGCTGAATACACCTGTTATACAGCCGGGACTGTCGTTCTTGGGCCTGACGCAAATTCTCCTGTGTTATGTGACTCAAGGTGTGGAGCTTTGCCTTTGCAGGTGCTCACTGGAACACAGTACATTCATTAGTCAAATTTCCCACAGGTGTGTGATCCTTACCACTCACTTTCTCCGTCTCCTCCCTCCATTCACAAACCGGCGCTCGACCATGCCCCTGCTTCCACATATTATTATTATTATTATTATTATTATTATTATTATTATTAATTGGTCAACCCTTTTATTAATCAAATAATAGTTTCATTTGTCTAGCTATCTAGAGATATTAGAGATATTTACAGATATTATAATCTAATATTACCACCTGTTGCCTCTGATAAATATACAACACAATATATTTACAGGACCAGAAGTACACAGGACAATATATACACAATTCAGTAATTACACAGCACTTTATTAGGAACATTATACTAATACTGGGTAGGGCCTCCCTTTGCTCTCAAAATGGCCTCAGTTCTTCATGGCATGGATTCCACAAGATGTTGGAAACATTCCTGTAAGATTCTGGTCCATGCTGACATGATTGTGTACATGATGTGCACTTTCATGCTGTGAATCTCCTGTTCTACCACATCCCAAAGGTGTTCTATTAGATTCAGATCTGGTAACTGGGAAGGCCACTGAAGAACACTGAATTCTTTGTCATGTTCATGAAACAAGTAGCAATGATTGATTGGTATTAATGGGCCCAAAGTGTGCCAAGAAAACATTCCCATTACACCATCTCCACCAGCCTGGACTGTTGACACAAGGCAGGTTGGGTCCATGGATTCATGCTGTTGGCGCCAAATTCTGACCCTTCCATCTGTGTGCCTCAGCAAAAATCAAGATTCATCAGACCAGGCTACATTATTCCAGTCTTCACCTGTCCAGTTTTGTGAGCCTGTGCCCACTGCAGCCTCAGTTTTATATTTTTGGCTGACAGAAATGGAACCCAATGTGGTCTTCTGCTGTTGTAGCCTATCTGCCTCAAGGCTCAACATGTTGTGCATTCTGAGATGCTTTTCTCCTCACCCCAGTTGTACAGTGTGACTATCTGTTACTGTAGCCTTTCTGTCAGCTTGAACCAGTCTGGCAAGCTGGCAATTTTCCGTTGGCCTCTCACTGCCAATCACTGCCGATCACTGAATTTTTTTTTTCTTTATTGCACAATTCTGTGTAAACTCTAGAGACTGTTGTGTGTAAAAATCCCAGGAGATCAGCAGTTATAGAAATTATTATAGAAGTTATGAGAGAGGTAGGAAAGATGGAAGGAAAGCCCTACAGTGTGCAGGTGTGCTATGTGAGTGTAAGTTAAAATACATATGCCAATTGGTCAGTTTTTAAAGGGAAACTTCCAATATTTAAACTTGAATATATTGTCATTTTATCAAAACTGAAATCAGATGCCTTAATTCCTGTTAAACTGGTACAGTTCGTGGAAACTAGGAAAAGACCTGAATCATAAATGCTACTCTTTGTATAATTTTATTTATTTATTTATTTTTATTTATTTATTTTTTTTTTAAAGGATAGTCACCTGCCAATTCCCTCCCACCAGCCAGCTCACAATTGGATAGCTAGCAGTTGGGGAGGGTGAAGCCTAACACATTCTTCCTTCCAGATATGTGAAGTCAATCAAATGCATCTTAATGAACTGCTGCTCATTCTGCAGCACAGGGCAGCTTAACACGCTCAGAGGAAAGTGCTATCTACCTTCTTCTGCATACATCAGCTCAAAGATGCCCATGATTGGCTGGTGTTGCTGTGAGTAACAGGAGAGAATGTATGCCATCCCTCACATCCAGAGAGGCCAGTTTTGCTCTGTTGGCTCCCAGCCACAGATGACTGTGGCATTGTCAGGATTCCAACTCACTGGAGTTTGAATCTCTGGAGTCTGGACAATAGGACAAACACTTTTCAGTCTTTGTGTAAATTTACTGAGGAACCATAAAGATGTTAGTGGTGGTCCATAAACAGAGCCTCTGCACCGAAACAGGATAAACCCCTAAATTCATCCTGGTAGATTAATGTAGGATGAACCCTCTACTCCATGGCTTTTGATCTGTGTTCTTCAGATCATACATGTCCCAGTAACATGATGAAATGAGGTCCAACTGAATGTCAGCCCCCTTTGTTTGTAGAGATATTGGCAGATTGAGGTTCGGCACCTTCTTTGGAGTTTTTCCACCTCTCTGAAATATAGAAATTAAGAAACATGGTATATTTATCACATCTACAGGAACAAACTACTCACATTCATAACATGTTATTTTACATGGCTCCATTATCCACTTAGAGTGTGTCTAAAATTAACATTCAGTGAGAAAAACACATCTCTGTGAATAGAAATGGGTTCCATCAAAATATTCCTGAGAGCCGTAATAAAAACTGTTAATGCTATACGAATCACTGGCAAACCCCCCGAGAAAGTAAAATCATGGCAAGACTTGAGGAAAAATTAGCTTGCAATGAAATGAAATCCAGAGCAAGGATATTTTTGTTTATATTGGTGCCATAACAATGTGTATAGTTTTAATTTAGGAGAACTCCAGCCTGCAGGGCTCTGGGCACATGGAGGGTCTTGAATGTGCAATATGTGGGCACCATCTGGGTGTTGTATGAGCTGTATGGGCTACTTTATTTTACAGTAGCTATTTTTAACTAGGACATCACATAAAATAAAGGATCCATAATACAGTTGACTTTTTTTACTTAAAAATTAACAGCAAAGAACAAGCAGATCAATAACAATGATAACATTTTTAGTAATAGTGCACAAATTTCTATACATCTATTACGGGTGTAATGCTAAATTGTAACACAATGCATCGCAATAGAAAATTCCATTATGTATATCATGGGAATGTGTGATTCATATTGTGTAAATCAGCATTTGGTTAATTACGCATCTAATACAGTTGCACTGTTTGAACACCAGGTTCTAATCTGCACAACCCATAAAATATATAGAGAGCACACTGGGGCCTATAGCTCCAGATCAAAATGACTTACACTCATTATAAGCTTTATGGTTACACGACCACATCATAACAGTTAAAAAGAGCTCTTCAGTATGTTTCAAATGATACCAGCCCTACACCGCTACAATGCTCTACAATGCCTGAGAACAAGGCCACCGTATTTCAGTGAAGGGACCAAGCACTGCAACATTAATGCATAAACCTTCAAAATACTGACTGTTTATAGGTGTCTAAGCAGGCTCAAATCAACCAGCCTGATCTGTGAAATGTTTCAGTCATGTTTTTGTCCATCACCTATTCATTGATAAGCCTAATATTGATAAGCCCATTGATAAACATATTCATTGATAAGTTTTTCATCATTGCGCCAGCATGATGAAAAACAGCATTTGTTGTTTTTTTTTTTTGTTTTTTTTTTACATTGGTGTGCTCTTTCAACTTCTATACCTGTCTTTTCACATGCTATAGGCTTTACCTGATTTGTTAAAACTGTCCAGAGCCACTGCATATACCTCAAAGTTAATTAAAGGGGGTCATGAAGAAACTAGGGTTAGGATAGAAATGGCCTTGGGATGCTCAAGTCACACATCATTGATTGAAGACTGTTAAGTGTAGTACCATCCAAGCCATGTGACATAACAGTGCTGCACAGTATAGCCATGATTAGGAAGGAGAGACTCCCTGAGATGGTGCATTCTGTCACCATGAAACAGAGGGCAGGGCTGTGAGACATGCCACTGCAGAACAATTCTCTTACTTAATAAATGTATTTAATTTTTTATTTTTTGCAGAGGAGAAAACTTTAAGACATTAAAGTTAAGACATTAAACTTAAGGCTACATTAAGACATTAAAATTATTTGAGAAATGCATTAAACCACATTTTGACATAATACTTGTTGTGTTATTACAATTTAAAAAGAGCTGGAAACCTGAAATGAAATCCTGCACCCACACCAGCAAATTGCGGATTGGATTGCGCACACACATTTGACTGTGTGGAACTTTCTGTAGATGATCTTCATTTATATGCACGTTATATTATCCAGTCTAAGTTATAAGCCTGCAGGGAGTGAGGTTTACTGTCTTTACCAGCGAGTCAATCCGGTCAGACCAGATTTTAATCATGCTGCAAGTGTTTTTGATGAGTTTTTAATTATTTCAGCAGATCATTTCCAACCCAACTACATCTCAAATCCACACAAAATACCAGAGTCTAGCCCAAATAATTTGGGCATAGAAAAATGGAGACATTTCTCAGCCTTTGAGTAGGAAACCAGTGTCTCACAGGTATTTCTTAAGTATGGACATTATTCATTCCACAATCCCCCTTTCCCTCTACCAAGCTTTGCAATATCTTACAATAGAAATGGTTCTGTACATCATAGATACACTATCTGCACTTACATTTTGTGCCATTTGAGGACCTTTATTACATTTAATTTATAGCAAAATGTTTTAAGTTGTTAGTGACACAAAAGAGGTAATTAGTATTTCATCGGAATTTACAGTGTATGGAGTTGTGAATCAGAACTTTATGAAGATTAATATTTGTTGAACAGCTGATATAAACAGTTGTCCCACCTGCCGCTATAGATGAACTGGCACTGCTCACTGAGAGAGATGTTCCTATCTCTGTCCTTGTACCATCATGATCTGGCAGGAAATTGCGCTCTTTTTTGGGCCTGTTTGTGCATTCGGGCAACAAGGCACACGGCAGTATAGCTGCCCACTTACACACAAGCAACCAACAGGGCATAGCGACACACTGTGGTATACAGCTGTATAATTAGCTAGCGCTAACTAAAGTCAGCTAAAGCACAGAACACTTCTAAAATTCTGATGCCTCTGCATAGCTTTAAACTATGCAGGTATGGGATTTGCTCCCAATCCTCATCTGCCTTTGGTCAGAATGAGCTATATAAGTGGTAACAGCTATGTTGTGCAAGATACAGAAGGCTGTACAACTGCACATTGGATACAAACAGCATAGGGTGTTACAACACATTATGACTGCGCAATTAACTAAATTCATTACAGACTAATGCCTCTACAATGCATTGGGCTACACTCTTAACCTGAATTAGCTGACTTTACTAGAAAAATGTGTGGAAACCCATTACCTTAAATCATTTATGTTTTTACACAAGGTGAAACTAAACAGGTCAAGTTGTATTAACATAGAACCTTAACTGGATGCAGTAGACAAATCAAGTTTACATTAGTAGTCTTTACTCAAAATCATTAGTTCCCATAAATTATTTCTTTTGTGGAGTAAATTGTATAACTATTTTAAGTTAAACATACAAAAAAAGATATATTTGCTATGTAAAATAATTTGTTATATAAGTAATGTCTTTTCTTGTAATTTAATTAATTATACTGTTTTGATTTTGAGATTATTATTATTGTATTGAGTACATTCTGTTTCAACAGTGGAAGAGAAGAAATTAAACAATACATTTCAATGTTCCACTGTATTTTATTGTTTATAAAAAAAAAGCAAGGTAATACTTAAAATGTATTATTGTAGCATTAACCTGCCAACCAAAAGACAAGTAAAAACAGGCATTAAAACTGTTTGGTAACAATTCCAAGTTGTTTGGAGAAGGAATATGAATGCACAGCATTCAACAATATCTGCTATATCCTTGTGAATGACTCAACACATAAAGGCATGCATTAAAACTGGATACAAGCCTCTAAAATGTTCACCCTGACTGGAGAAGGACAGACTAATTGTGTTAACTATATCCTATCAACTGAGCACTAATATGCAGTCCTGAGCATACACTTCTATGTCTCTACGTCTTGTACTGTAGAACACAAGTGGCTGGACATTCCTCTCCCTCATTAAACTTAAATCGGTTCTTACATAATACAAAATAACAAGTAAATGTTCAACATTTACTTTGTATCATTTGTGACAAAAGAGAATGCAACCACATGAGGAATTTGTGCTGTATTTTATCCAACCTGCAAAAGTTTGGTCTGACCTATATTCACCCCCTGTCTGTCTGGTGTGCTGTGGAAAAAAACAAAAGCCACCATGGCTTCTCACAGTAGACTTGTCATAGCATGTCTTTCAATTGCAAGCTGGTTTTTCGGTGTTTGTAACCTGGGTTTTAGTTTACTGTGGCCCAACGTGAGAAGTACCTGTTGGATGAACTGGAATGTGTTCTTCATAGACTTGGGGTAGTTGAGATGCAGTGCGTATGCAAGTCCAGGTTGGCAGGTTCAGACTCCACCACCTCTTTTCTTCTCAATGCAAATATCAAGTCCATCTTGTCATCCATCTGGTGTTCCCTTCTGCATTTCATCAGCCAAGTCTTTGTAGGCACTCTCGAGGCCTCCCTGATCAAATCTGGCTGGAAAGTTGGGAAAGTAGTTGAGTTCACCTTTTCTTTGCCTACTTGATATTGTTGGTAGCTGCCCTCCCCGGTTACCTGCATTTACAGTCTTGTTGGTAAAAGGGGTGCTTGCTTAGTGCTGCTGCAACACTTTCAAACTGAGCATTATTTGGGTATGCTGTGTAACTATACATGCTCTCTGCCAGTCTTTCAAGGATCTCATGTTTTAGATCTTTTGATACTATTAGGTGTGTTCCATCCCTAAGCTACAGCAGATCTGCTTGCCTAAGTCTATACTGTACATCAGCAGAAAAAGTTGGGATATCGAATAGTTCTGGACACTGTGTCTGTCACCCCTGAGATGAGTGTGAGAGGATCTCTGTATCTGCTGTACTGTGTGTCACCTAAGATTTCATCAGATATTGAGACAGGTACCAGCTCATGTACAGGGATGACTTTGACTGCTGGGTTTCAATAGTTTGTAATTGAATTCAGGATCTTTGTATTGGAGACTGCAGTTGTAATGAAGTCTCAGTAATTCTTTAAGCTTGCTTATCAATTCCTCCACTGTAGCAGGTGATCTTTCTTATATCCACCTCTGTGAGAATGACCCTTAAGGTCATCTTCTGGTGTGCATCATCATGGGAACAATAAAACAATTGGGAATTGTTATAAAAATTAAAAATGCAATAATAATTAACTCATTAGAAATATACATGTCCTCAAGAACAGTTGGTTGCTGAGCCATTGTAAGTATTATCAGCAAAATGAAGTATGAGAGGAAAGTTACAATACATAAATATTTATATGACAGGTGCAGTGCATAATCAAAAAACAGTTTAGCATGTCTTTGAAAAAAGCTGCAAATTATGACCATTTAGGCCTACATTTAGAGTCCATCAGGAGCCATGTTGCTTGGATTGCATCAATTACACTTTTGGCTTTTTAATATAGAATATAATGCCCGAGTGTCACTATTAAATTATCTACAAATCTGTATGCTGGAAGAGGGAAAAGATCATTAAGCTCTTTTAGTTGCAAACAGAGAGAGGGGTTAGTGCTGTCATAGAGTTCAAAACATCTGGAATGCTCATGGTACAATGCAGTCATTGCTTTTCAGACAAACAGGATCTCTGTGTTATTTGCCACAATCTGTTTGATCTGCTTAAATTTAGGGAGGCCTATGTATGAACCAACAAAGAGCATCATATCAGCACAATAGCTAATTCTTTAATGAGAGTATCATATCAGCACAATATCTAATGTATCTGTATTGCAACAAGAACTGTTGCAAGCTGAGGAACTCTCTGGCAGAAAATTTGTTTGACATTCTCAGGGTAAGATGCAATCAGTGCTGTAGTAACCTTGTTCATTTCAGCGGAGGGCTTGAAAAATGAACTTGTGTCTAAATAGTAAGACATCATTTTCTGATGCTTTACAGCCAGTGTAAGAGCTACATTTCTGAAGTTGTGAGCATTACGAATGACCTGTTTGAAAAATCTGTGCTCTCCCTTGAAGCGCATTGTCCAGACATCTGAAAGTGAATGAAGTGGTGTTTTGAGGAGCATCAGAATGTTCCATGTATTGTCTCATTCAGGTACTTTAGGCTGGTCATTATTGTCATTAAAAGCACATGCAAATGTTTTGATAGCATGGTTCAGTGTTTCTAAAGTTAAATATTTCTTAGAAATGGGCCCCTCCACTTCCTTACAGAAATGTAACATACTAAGTTATCTCTGCTTAACATGATCATTGCACTGAATATTTCAGCTGAATACTGCAAACAATTAATTTGATTTAGTAATGTCAACATTTTTTTTCTACAAAACATGAAAGAATAATTAATGACCTCTCAAAAGATTAATTAAAACCAAATCCGAGTTTATAGTGTAAGCGAATAGGGGATCTGTGCTAGATTATTTACTTTTATATACAGTCCCCTCCAAAAGTATTGGAACTGCAAGGTCAAATCTTTTGTTTTTGCTCTACAATGAAGACATTTAGGTTTGAGATAAAAAATTAATGTGAGACAATAAATTAGAATTTCAGCTTTCATTTCCTGATATTTACATCTAGATGTGTTAAACAATTTAGAACAGAGCAACAGATTTTTGAAGTGAAGTGACGTGTGGCCAAGTATGGTGACCCATACTCGGAATTTGTGCTCTGCATTTAACCCATCCAAGTGC
>CM074994.1:7312110-7335009 GCA_037576825.1 Pangasius krempfi | reverse complement strand
GAGATTTGTAAATTATTGCATTCCTTTTTTATTCACAATTTGTACAGTGTCCCAACTTTTTTGGAATCGGGTTTGTACCTCCCTCCATAAACTTGCTAGTAGCACACACACAATATTTTTAAGAGTCACTGAACACAAATAAAAAGCACTATTCAAGCCTCAAACCCATTTTCCTCCATTCTCTGCCTCCATTCTCATTAGCTGATTTGGGTAGATGAAAAAAGGTTTCAGTGCTTTCTTCATGTTTGTCTGGCAGAGCAATGTGGTTGTACTTGAAATGACATGTTTCTTGAGACTCAAGGTACTGACACAATGACACTCTACCCCAGAAGCCTGCAACAACACATCTCCTTCTTCCCTAAGCAGGGCACTGTTACATATATCACTTGCTTTGCAAGTTTCCTGTAACTGAGAACTCAGTACTTCATTTTGGTCCTAATTAATCTCAGCCTTTTCTTTCACCAGTCTCTCAGTTGGGGAAGAACCATATATGCGTGTGATGTCCACATACGTTTGGCCATATAGTGTACACCAACTGTATTTATGTTTTCTTCAGTAATCAGTTCATACACTTCAGGAATAAAGTAAAATGCATGTGAATCACTAAACAATCATATTTTTTTGTAATATTGCAGCTACATGTAGTGAGGAGAGGTGGGCAGAGCAGCCTATACCTTTGTCAAGTAAATATAAGTAATATGTCAAATTAATTCTATTAAAAAACAAACAAAAAACAAAAAACAAAAACAAAAATCAAAGAATGAATCAAGTAAAAATAGTGAGCCAAATGGATGAGGATGAGAAAGTACTACTAAACTACAAAACTACTTAAGTAACAGGTTGCTCATAACATGGGATTTAAATTTCAGAACAAGCAAGGGTGAATACTTTAGGTTCAGTGCGAATAAAAGTGTTTTACTTTGCTTGGAATGATGGCTTTGTCTCTTGCCCACTTTAGCTGAAGAGGTGGCAGTTTTGATCTGATTATGGGAGTGTGGTCTTGGAGTGGGGCAGTTGACACTTAAGCTGCAGGACTGTTAGCTGTAGTACTCATTATTATTACATATTTTCACCATATAAGAATAGAGGAGACTTAATAAAAGAAATTCAACATTCATGCAATGAATTCATAAATTCAGTCAACATTCATAAAATTTGACATTCATGCAATGTGTGTATAGCTATACTGTCAGCATACATTAGGTAGGATTTCCTCTTATTTATTATCTAGTTTGGGGGTCCATCATATCAAATGCAAGGATTTTTTTTTTTTTGCCTCAATGCAACATGGTTGCTCATCTCTTGTCAGTATGATACGTACATTTTTTTTTCTTATGATGTTATTAAACAAAATCTTGTGAATAAAAAGCCTTAATCACTCATTATTCAATATTGGCTTCAGGACAGAAAACTTTGGAGAAATACAATTTTGGCAAAAAATGATTCCAGATTACCCAAGTTCACCCTGGCTAGTAGCCAAAACCTAGCTACGGCCTTTGCAGCCTACTTCGTTTATAATAAAAGAACTGACAAGCATATTAATATAATACTGTATTTATTGTTTAAATCCAAAGAAATTGATTGGCTATTAAGTAAGACGCTAGTTGACCAACCGTAGGAACGTCATGACCACGTGACCTCTCCACTTTGACTTCGAAGCGTTGTGTCGTACAACATTGCTTCCGAAGTTTAGAAACACTATTTTAAGTTTGTCATCACTCGCCTGGATCAAATCTTTTCGTATGGTATTTAGTGAGAAGACGTGCTGCCGTGTAGTAAGTCAGTCCTACGGAAAAAGTTGAAGAACAAGGCCAGAAACGGAGCTGAACTGGAGAAAGGCTTCCAGTCGGATTACTCCAGCATCGAGTAGTACCAGGCCATGATGGCCACAGAGGAGCTGTATGAGGTAAGTGCTGCTCAAATAACAGCGACTACAGCGATTCACGCGCTCCAGCTCCAGCGCTATCACTATTAACGCACTAAGTCGTGCAGTGAGTTGGACAGCTAGCTGTGTAGCAGGCGGTGGATCCTGCAGTTTCTGGGTGGAATGCTAGCCGTGGCTAGTTGTTTTGTAGCTCCTACACGTTGCTTCCTGAGTACCTGTATTATTTATTGTTGTTGTATTGTGATGAAGATGTGCGTGTCATTAAGCATGCACTATTAAAAAAAAATAAAAAATTCTTCACATGTAAAAATGTGTTGGAATAAAAAAAGATACAGCACTTAACGTGGGAGGTTTCCCCGGTGACCGAAAATACTTCTCTCTACTTCCCTCTTTGGTTTCTTTTTTTTTTTATCTGACCAGGATGACTCTCCTACTATATGCTTCCTAATGGCCATGTCTATGTAATATCAATATCCTAGCAAATCATATCCCAGTACACCTGTAAAGTCTGTCGAGATGTATTTGAGATGTTGTTTTGTTGTAGGGCTGGTTATTTATTTCAATTTCACATCACTTCTTTATGCATATAGTTTTTCATTTCTATAGTTTACAGTATGCTTTTTTTTGTTTGTTTGTTTTTTGAGAAATTATGTTCTCATTAGGCCTGTCAAAATGAAAGTCTTTGAAAGTATTTGAAGGGAAATAAACAAACAAAAACAAGTAAACAGAAGATTTATAAGATCCCATGATTTACATTTAGTTATATGACGTACTGGTTGAATTTGTCTTTTCCTAAGAAAATGTTTAGTTGAATAACACTTCCGCTGCTTGACGTAGGAAAAAGCACCTGGAATAAATTCATATCATTTATTGCACATCTTATTTTAACACATTTTAAAAGGATGTTTGTGAAAAACAAACTAAATGTGTGTCCTAACAGTGATATTAGGCTACATTTAATTAGTAAGGACACCTCCATGTTTGTCTCTTTTCTGAAACAAGCTAGCCAGCGTTAGCTGTTTTGTGATGAGTGATGTATATTGTATCACTTTTAAAATGATGTATGTAAAAATGAACTAAGTATATGCCCTAAAAGTGATATTAGACTACATGTAACTAAATTCCTACATTTCTTTTCTGTGGAAAACAGTTTGATGTTAAGTGATGTTCTGTTGAGCACATATTGGACAACCTCTTTAGTGACTATAGATTGTAATTAGGATGCCATTGGGGATTTGGCGTAACTGTGCGACTTGCATGAATATCGGTGACCGGAAGACATTATGTGAAAATAAATAAATAAATAAATCTGAAACACATGATACTTAAGATAAAAGTAGGACATTCTCTTGTGTTTCTCTTTGCTTTTGTCAGCTAATAATCAATTTATATATAAATTGTTTGAATGCTAAACATTAAGTAATTACTTTTGAAATATGAGCCCTTGCTTATTGCTTCTGTTGTAGTTATTTGAGTTATTTGATATCTTGACATTTTCCAATAAAGTCAATTACATGTAAGTGTAATATAGCACGTCACAATACCAAAACTTTGGCTGTGTTACCAATAGCAGGTGTAGTATGGCGATTCTCATTATCAAAATGATACACTGGCCAAAAATGAATAAATAGGTCGAAATTAGGAAAACACACACACACAGATTGAATCCATTGAAGAACCAAAAATCAATGCTAGTGCTAATTTACATTTTCCTACTTTTTAGGAATATAAATCTCTTTAAAATTTAAATTAAAACAATGCATAACAAATAATTTGTACATGGTTTCGTTTATTATGTTCAAATATCTCTACATGAGTAGAGAACAAAAGTAATTGTTGTTTCTGAAATTTTTTAATACCTGTGTCATCCATGTATTTGTTATCTAATCAGTGGGTTTTGTTCTTTAGTTTGTCAGAGAAGATAGGCTTGAACAGATAGTCTTAGCACACTAGCTACAACTCTCACCAGAGGTTGAAAAGACACAGATCAGGCTAGCAGAGGGCTTTAATCACTCACTCTCACCCGAGTTTGAAATCCAAAGATATGGAAAAACTCACCAATACCTTCTGTTAGTCACTACCATCTATCCTGAGTTCTCTAGCTCTCTTAATTTCCTAACTGTGTAACAGTAAAAATCAACAGGGATGAATAGGCTATAAACCATCTAACTTTCACTAGCTTCCAGCCAAATTAGAGAAACATTAAACACACTTCCTGTTCACAAAGAAAAGAACTAAAATCTTACTATCATTTGCTTTGTGTACACTCTCATGCTCATGCTCTCTCACTCTCCTGGTTGGCTGTTGCTTCTGCCAGTCACTGTGTGTCCGGACTTCTTTCGTGTCTTGTGCTGCATTCGACTTGCCCAGGAAGTGGGAAGACAGAACTCGGAATTGCGTCATATTCGACCTTCATGCATTTAAGCTAAAGTACGTTTACCTCCTCAAAACAGTGATCTGTATAGTCAGTGCTGTAGATTTAACAAGCGGATATGTCTGTATGTTGATTGATCTAAAGCAACTACTTGTATATAAAGCGTAACTTATTTAAAGGTAAGAAGTGCTACTTTGTTTACTGTTGTTTTGAGCAGCCATGTTGATTTGATGCCACTTGCTGAACTCTGAGACTGTCCTGAGTTAAGGGAGTTTTCTTTGTTTTTTCTTAGTTGGATTGAGTTATGCGTTTTAGTTGAATACAGCATTAAGTTGGGACATAAAGGTGTTTGATGAATCTGAGCTGACGTATGGTGCATGCGTTCAGATTTACTATTGCTGGATTATCACTTGTGACTTCCAGCAGCTCAGGCGCATCATAGTATTTTTTATTTTTTTTTTCCTGCCCTGACCCAATCATTTTTCACAAATCCTTTGTACTTTACCATTAGTACCATCTTTGAAAATATGATCAAAAATATGGATACTTTTCTGTCTTTTCTGTTCATACTGTAGCGAGACCTTCTCACTCCTACTGTTTACTGTTTCACTCTGTATCAGATATATTTTGAGCTAATGTTTTTCTTAGTGAGCTTTTAGCCAGCATCCTGTCACAAGTTCAGTGGATGCCAACTATCATTACAGTCTTTATTCTTGACATACAGAGTGAGTAGCACAGCCAAGGCAATGTCGGGTTAGAGTAGCAGCAGCAGCAGCATCCCACAGCTCCTATCTGCCTGCTAAATTGATATATTGTGAATTTGGGGACTCTGTGGCACAGATGAGTAATAAAAAATGAATGATAAAATCTACTGATGATTTAAACTAATAATGTGCATCTATTTAGGATGATAAAGAACATTTTAGGAGCCTCAGAAAGCCTCAGAAATCTGGCCTAGTAATGTCCCTTGATGCCAGCTATTCTGAGATGCGTGTTTATCACTGTGGAGTGGTATGAATAGTCAAACGTGTGGACAAGCTAGAATCTCAGTGATCCAGCAGATTAGTACTTAGAACATGTCTTTGGGGTACATGAGTTTGCAAACACTATTACTAAGGAAACTGGTTAATGTTTGTGCTTAAAAGTCATTTTCAGTAATGCATTACTACGCAATTTAAGACGCATCTCTAGTTTGTGTGATGTTGCATCCCTCTGTGCTACATTGGCTCACCGTTTGCATTGTGTTCATTTCTGAGGAGACACATACACTGGTAATTGGGTAAATATTACAAATTATGTCCTTTTTGTAAATTCACATTTCATATTTCTCTTTTGTTTTCTCCTAAGCGGTGAAAGTTTTTTATGCCCAAATTAAAATATTTTTTGTGTCCTCCCTTTTTCATGCTCTCTAGGTTGAGAGAATTGTTGGTAAACGTAAAAACAAGAAAGGGAAAATGGAGTATTTGGTTCGCTGGAGGGGCTATACTTTTGAAGGAGACACTTGGGAGCCTGAAGCTAATCTAACCAGCTGCATGGAGTTTATAAATGAGTTTAATCGTCAACACAGCGAGAGGCCGGGAGACGTGCCCTGTGTGCGCTCTACACGCAGATCTCCCAGCACAGCTGTGGGTAACGCCTCCAACAACAACGCACGCAAGCAGATGAACAGGCCTCAGCAACACAACAGCAGTGCAGCTCCTACATCTGCTCTGAGCACGCCTTCCACCAGTGTTACAAAACAACTGCAGCCACCACAGAATGCACTGGAGAACAGGGACATGGATGCTAAAGTGGACACACAACAGCAGCCTTTTTTATCCCCGCCTACTGCCAGCACTTTACGCTGTAGTATGGACCTGGTGAAGTCTGGAATCAAAATCTTAGTGCCAAAAAGCCCGATGAACAGCCGAGCTGACTCGGAGCAGTCTCCCAGTGAGGCAGCACACAGTCTGGAACAGGGCGGGGAGGAGCCCGACTCTGTCCCCCCTGAAGTGGCCGTGCAGGAGAAGTCTGCCGGACATGTCCTTGTGGCTGGTCAGGAGCGGGCGCGCATGGGCACACGGCCCAGGACACAGGCAGCTCTGCCTCCGCCTCAAGTTCCTATCACACCTGCTGCTGTACGCACACTGAACGGGAAAGGTACGTTATTAATACGCGTGTGTATTTGTCTATATTTATCGTTGAGATGTACAACTTTTTATAGAAATCATAAATTTAACTTACCAGGAATGCTCTAGTGCCATTTTTGACCATTTTCAGTGGCATCACTAAGAGTTGCTATTTCCTATTGAGGATTAATAATATCCATTAATCCTCATTCATCCATGTCCATTCCTATATATCTGTCAATCAGCTGTCTCTGTCTTTCGATTTCCATTTCCATCTAACCATCCATCAACCACCGTCCATCCCCATATACATATCTAATGTATGTTAACTGAAGTAAATGTGTGTTGAGCTACTTGGCATGTTAATACAGACTGGCATTGATATAATTTATGTCCAAGGTGCATCAACACTTATGGAGGCTTCGTCAGCCAGTGGGTCAGCCAGCGTACAGAATGGCACAGCAGGAGTGGCAGCTGGCTCGGGTGTAACAAGTTCAATAGGCAAACGGAGGCCTGAGGAACGCTCTGCCATCGACAAACGCCTGCGCTTCAGCGTTCGTCAGACGGAAAGTGCTTATCGTTATAGAGACATTGTTGTGAAGAAGCAGGATGGCTTCACACACATTCTGTTTTCTACCAAGACGTCTGAGAACAATTCACTAAATCCTGATGTGAGTGTAAACACGCCACACACAGTTGGAGAACTGCATCAGAAGTGTCAAATCAGGGTGTCTGTGGAACCTTATTTATATTTCCTAAGTTAAACTGTAGAATTATTTGAATTTAGGATTCTTTCAGACAATCTGGAGATGTCACAAATATATTTTACATATTTAATGCAGTATGCTGTTATTTCATCATATCACTATCACACATGCCTACATTAAATTAAATGTGTTTGTGACATTAGCAAGTTAGCAAGTGATTTGTGACGTTCGCAAGTGATAAAAGTGTTGTCTGACACCTGAATACTGCAGGTGATGAAGGAGGTTCAGAGCGCCATGGCAACAGCGTCAGCTGACGACAGCAAGTTGGTCTTACTGAGCGCAGTTGGAAATGTGTTCTGTTTTGGCTTGGACTTCATCTACTTAATCAGACGACTTACAGATGACCGCAAAAGAGAAAGCATCAAAATGGCTGAAACCATTAGGTAAAAATTACATTCGCACAAAACAGAAATACAGAGTTGTTTGTATTCCTTGCTTATCTGTACATCAGTGTATTTAATGGAGAATATGCTAATGCAGATCTAAAACAACTTACCCGTGAGGCAGAATTCATTCTGAGCACATGGCTGTTTAAGAAATGGACAGTGCTGCAGAACTGGATTTGCACCTGTTGGGCAATAGGTGTTTAAACTGGAGGGAAAATAAAGGACGTAAACTCAACCCAAGGGTTGGACTAAGTGCTGAAATGAGAAGGTTACCAGGTAGTCTGTTACACTACACATGGTAAATCCTGTCAGCTGAGGAATAATGCACTAATAGTGATATAGTAATAACAGTAATGGAATAATATATTGAACAGTGAGAAGTACAGTTTGTAGTACAGAAGGTAACGGCTGCCAGAAAGGAGCAATAGAGGGAGGATGTTTGTGCATCAGTGTTCAAAGGTTTTCAAAGAGCCTTCAGGCATTTGGGTGAGGAAAGGAGGTGCCAGATATGCATGTGAAGGTTGATTCACTGATTGTCTCTTCACAGTCATACACCACCACAGTACTCAGTGAGTTCTAGGTTAGTTTCTGATATTTAACACATTTCTTCTACTACATTTGTAGATTTTTTTTTAAAAGTAGAAATAACAAGTATTGTATTTCAGTCTGGTTTCCAAAAACATCATAGTACAGAATCAGAGCTGGCTAAAGTGGTCACTGACGTACTCCTTGGCTGTTTTCTTGGACAGGTTTAAAAACACGATTTGGTTGCGGTAGAAAGGTTTAGAGTGGTTTAGAGCTTACGTGACGGAACATTTCCAGTTTAACATCAAAGGAGGTTCCTCTGAGGCTAAAAGGGTGCAGTATTGTGTCTCCTAAGGTTCTGATTTGGCCAGAGCCAAATAATAGATAAAGCCAAATAACCAGAGCCATCTATGGTAGGGAAGGTCAACCCAGGCACAAATAAAACCCGCCTTTATGCAGCACTCTGAAAAGAAATGAACTTCTGTTGGCAGTTAATTTTGCTTCTCCCTCTTCTGATTTCAACCCTGCTTCATACAACAGGAATATGTGCATGCATACACTTTATTTATTAATTAATTAATTAATTAATTAATTAATTAAGCAGTTGGTTAGTGATACTAACAAGGGATCACACATGACCTAAATGAGCCTGCTAATAATTATATTAATAATAAATATATTCTATTTAATGAAGTAACAAGCTAGCAGCACTTGGTGTTTTGCAAAGATTAGCCATCTATGTAGTTTGGTGTACAGTACTGTGCAAAAGTCTTAGGCACCTTGGGTTTTTTTTTTTTTTTTTTTTTTTTTTTAAGTACAAACTTTGTTATAGATTTTTATTTTATGACTTCTACATTATTGATTCAGTACAAAAATGTTTTAGATTTCCAAACATTAGTTTTCCAGCACAACATTAAATGTTACAGAAAAATGTTTGGATGTCAGTAAAGAAAGCAGCAGATTACATAAGAGACACTTTTCAGACTAAAAACATAATGAAGGCTGCTGGGTTTCTGCAACAATAAGAAGCAAGTGTAACAGTCAAAGTCTCCAGAAGAGCTGTGACTGGTTCTACAAGATGCTCAGTAACACTTACAGCTCATTTCCTTATAAAACTGCACACACTGTACCTGAGACTACAGGTTTTTTTTTTTTTGTTTTTGTTTTTTTTAAATGAAGGATCATCACGCCACATGCTGACTTTGTCTCATTTATTACTGTGTATTTCTCTTTATAGTAATTTATAAATAGTAATGTAGAAACATTTAGTTTCATTATTTTTGAAGGCATCTTTGCTCTACAGCATTTCTTTGCATGTGCCTAAGACTTTTGCCCAGTACTGTATATGAGTGAAGAAACATTATGCTTACTAATGTTAGCTGTTCACCGAACCAGTACTTTGCCACAGGAGACACGTCTTGTCAAAAATGCCCATAAATGCCTGATTTAGCTCCACCCTGGCGAAGGGATTTACAAAGCAAAAATCTGGTTAAGGCTAAACTGGTGTGTAAGGATTGTGGGGTCAACTCTTAATTTCTTTGTCAACAAATTGATCAACAATGTTCGTCAACAAAGCTGGTTAATCAGTGCTTGAAGTTGGTCTGCACTCTCTGGTATACAGTTCCGGCACTTCTGTGGTTTTCTCTTTTGATTACTGTAAACGTTTTTTAATTTCGGCACTTCTCGTAAGCTCTTGGGAACAGTACGAGGAGCTTATGAGAAGTGCTGAAATGCTTGCCTAGCTTCTGAATCAAATGGATAATTTACCTAATAATAATCACTTCTTGGTGACACACAGACTAAGTAGAAATTAAGTTCTCCTAGAAATTAAGCATAGAGAAAGTATGATTGCACATTGCCTACGTGTGGGGAAAAAAAGGGATGTCAAGAAGTGCAGGTCAATGCAAACAGAACTGATTTTTCAGCTCACTATGCCAGTCGTTCACCACCTCTACTGCTTATAGTCACTATAGTAGGTTAACTGTATGTTTGCCTAAACAGGTAGGTATATAGTCTAGACAGAAGAGGAAAGACTGCTGTCTGTTATGATGTGTTGGCCTGCTGCTTGCGCTTGCCTGCAAATTCTCCGCTCTCTCGGGCTGGTGGTAGCAATCTGCCTGGCTAATGTTAGCTAGCTAGCTCAAAGCCTTTTAGAAAGACTTTTCTCTCTCTTATGAAGTTTAGGGGTTGGTTTTTGGCTGAACTTGAGAGGTGATGTAGGATTTTGTAAAATCACTGTAAAATTGATAGTTTTGTCTACCCATTTAACAAGGAAACAACAGTGTCTTCAGTCATAAGAAATAATATAGCAAGATACATTTAAAAAATATTCACTGTAGGGCCAAATGTATGTGGACACCTGACCATCACACCCATATGCGGGTCTTAACTGTTGCCACAAAGTTAGAAACGCACAAAGACAGACATGGTTTTCCAGGGTTGGTGTGGAAGAACTCAAGCGGCCTGCACAGAGCCCTGACCTCAACCCCACTGAACACCTTTGGGATGAACCTGACATCAGTACCTGACTCTTGTGGCTGAATGAACAAATCCCCACAGCCATGATCCAAAATCCGGTGGAAAGCCTTCCCAGAAGAGGTTATTATAAGGGCAAAGGGGGAACAACTCAATATTAATGCCCATGGTTTTGGAGTAGGATGTTCCATTGTCAGGTGTCCACATACTTGTAATGTATTTAAGAAACCAAGGTCTGAATGTTGCTTATTTGGTTTTGCATGGAAGTTTATTGCCTCAAAACTGCATGTCAGAATCATTACACATTTTCCTCAACCTCTGTCCAGCTGTACTGTCAGATGTAATTGCCTATGGTTTTTGAAACTGTATAAGTGAATGACAGTATAGCAGTTGCAGTGTTTAATTGTTAATGATCTATTCTCAGGGCATTTGTGAACACATTTATCCAGTTCAAGAAGCCAATTATTGCTGCTGTAAATGGACCTGCTGTTGGGCTCGGAGCCTCCATCTTGCCCCTTTGTGATGTTATCTGGGCCAATGAGAAGGCCTGGTTTCAAACCCCTTATGCCATCTTTGGCCAGACACCAGATGCGTGTTCCTCTGTAACGTTCCCACACATCATGGGGGTTGCTTCGGTGAGTATGTGCGTGCATTTTCTAAAATGCAAGATAAATTCATTCATTCATGTTCCTTCCATATTACTTGGTGTATATATAAATGATATATTGCTGTATAAAGAACTGTAGTTGGTTTGGAACGTATATAGACCGCTTCAGTTTTTTTGTGTTTAGATTTAATTTAAAATGGATTAAATCGATTTTTTGGCATTAATATACACACAGTAATCCATAATTGTACAGTTTTTTTTTTTTTTTTTTTTAATTTATTAAAAATCGAAAACTGAAAGCACTCATTTAGATTATTGTTCAAGTATTCACACCCTTGACTAAGGCACTCCAGATTGAGTAGAATGTTTGCTTTGACTATCTTGAGATATCTCTAGAAATTGCCTGGAGTCCATCTGTGGCATATTCAATTGTTTGGACATGATTTACAAAGGCACATACCTGTGGGTCTAAGGATCCACAATATACAGTGCCTGTCAGACCAACACCCGAACCATGAAGTCCAAGGAACTCTCTGTAGACTGAGCTAGAAGACCCTTGGTCAGGGAGGTGACCAAGAGCCCAATGGCCACACTAACAGAGCTACAGACGTCCTCCGCAGAGATGTGACAACCTGCCGGAAGGACAACTATCTCAGAAAATACTCCATCAGTTAGGCGTTTATGGCTATTTAGAAGTCACTCGAGTAAGCACTTCATAGACTCTGAGAGCATGAGGGAAAAGATTCTCTGGTCTGATGACACAAAAAGTGTTCTTTTTTTGGGGCTGAAATCCAAGTGCCACCTCTGGCAAAACAAGGTACGCCTTAACAACTGGTAATACCGTCCCTATTGGTGAAGCAAGATGGTGGTAGCATCACGCAATGGGAGTGCTTCTCAGTGGCAGAGATAGGGAGATTTGAGAAAAAAATTGAGGAAAGGATGAATGAAATATAGAGAGGACCCCTGAAGTACTGAATAAAGGGTCTGAATATTTGTCTAAATGAGAGATTTCAGTTTTTGATTTTTAATGGATTTGCAAAAAAAAAAAAAAAAAAACGTTCTGAAAACTTGTTTTCGTTTAGTCATTATGAGTTATTGTGTGTAGAGTGGGGACAAGAAGTCAGTTTAATCCATTTTAAATTAAATCTATAACACAATAATGTGTTAATAATACTTTCCCAAACCCACTGTACATTTAGAAACCTAAAAAAATCACCAGGGGCTTCTTGCTTTTTTACTTATAGGAGTCATTTTAATAAAAAGCTTTTATGATAGGGTGATAGGGTGATAGGGTTTACCTGTCAAGTGCACTTTACAGCCTTAGCTCTGTTAAGTCATTCAGAATCAGAATTAAGTCATTCTGATTTTACTTCCCAGTCACTTAAAAAAACTTGAAAATACACATTATGAAAAGTAATCTTGTGCTGTCAGTTTACCCTTTACCAGTCTTTGCTGCCTCCCCCCCCCTTTTTTTTTCTTTAAAAGCCATTGTAATTTTCAGTTAAGGTTAAACAAACTGCTTCTTTCTTTCAGGCTAACGAGATGTTGCTGAGTGGGAGAAAGCTGACGGCCCAGGAGGCGTGTGCCAAAGGCTTGGTCTCCCAGGTGCTCTGGCCAGGGACCTTCGCTCAGGAGGTCATGGCTCGCATTAGAGAGCTAGTCTCTTGTAATTCAGTTGTAAGTCATCACTTATGTTTTCTTTTAATTAATGTTTTTTTTTCTTCAGTGACATTCTGCATGCTCATATATTTCATTTTCTCCTTTTTTAATGCATTCCGTTAGTCATGCTTAACTGACATCAACACTTTCTCTGTTCAGTTTCTACTTTTGCAAAATAATGTTGTGTGGAATAACTCATTTTTATTTTCCAACCTTTTTCCTAAACCAGAACAGAATTTAGTACTTTAATCTTTGTGTCTTTTTTTTTTAAATAAGTTGAATATTTTTGTAAACCTTCACAGTACATCTACATCCATAAGTCATTTTTTTTCCTTTTGTATTTTATTTTACTTCATTTTCATGATGCCTCTCTCCACCATGGCAACCCTGGAGGTTCTGCGGGAGTCCAAAGCGCTGGTGCGGAACGTTAACCGAGCCGCCTTGGAGCAGGCCAACGAGAGGGAGTGTGAGGCACTAAAGAGGGTGTGGGGCTCCCCACAGGGCATGGACTCCATACTGAAATACCTGCAGAAGATGAATGACTTCTGAGTTAATAAAAGAGCACAGAAACATATTCACTCAACGTTACACAGTGGACGTCGTTCACAAGTGCCTGACGGGAAAGACAGGAATTTTGAATTTGAAATAATGGCGGTTGTAAATCTCAGTATTGACCATGTTTATACATTTGCCTGTCGAAATATGTTTCCTTTCTGAGGAGAAAGATTTCAGTTTCGGCTGTAAATATTGCAGAATCCTTTTTTTTTTTTTTTTTTTTAAATACACAGCAACTTCCCGTGAGGACACTGACACGTAACGTGCCGACTCATCCAAACAGAGCCCTCAGTTCAGGTTCTATGCAGCTGATGGATTTTCTTCCCCATTTTTTTGTTCATTTAGCACTCATCACCTCCTTTAAGATACTTTAGGAAAAACAATAGTTTGCTTTTTTTCCTGCTGGATATGAGAAATATTTACATTTTTAGCAGGATCTGTGCTTATATTCCATCTTGTTCACCGCGTATCCGTGTATCAGTCCCCAGTTTCCAGCAATGTGAGAATCTCAATCTGGTAGTCAACAGTGTTAAACTTCCAACTATAAAATTAGTTTAAAAGTTATTTATGCTTTATGAACTGTATTAAGTATTTATTGAACAGTTGGATAATGCTTTCCAGTGTGTTTTCCCTTTCAGTTGATTCATTGTAAATTTAATCTCCATGTGGTGTATTATGTTAAGAATCACTTTAATTCCTCATGACTGGTAATATCCATTTAGCATATTGTAGATTTTTCTACTATAAAACACTTCACTGGTTTTACTTTGTCCAATCTCTTTACTGAACAAGTCTAAACTGTGTGTTTGTTTTAGAAGTCTAGTGTGAGCCACATCAATATATTTAATATTAACACTATTTGTGTATCTCTTAATTTCATTTCAGCGATCAATTCTGTTTTCTGGCCGCTACATTTGTATGTACGCTCACAGCAAGAGATTCCTCAAGGGCTTGATGAATAATTAAGGGCTCTGCTCACTGATAGAACCAAGCAACAGTGTGGCTCTTTATGTCCTCTACGGGTGCCCCAGAGGGACAAACCAAAGAACTCTAGCTGTAACTATGTGCAACTTTTCCCCTGAGAAAGTACAACTGCATTTACAATGAAGACTATATTGAAGTGTGTGTGGTGTGGGTGTGAGTAAAATGCTGGAAGTGTTTAATGAAGTTTTTTTTTTCCATCATGGAAGGCAATGTTAAATTCATCCTGTTCTGACATCAACTTGAGAATTTCTGAACAAAAAGCTTGCTACTGAATAAATGTGGCTGGTGCTTTAGGAGCAGCAGCAGCAGCAATATGACTTAAACTGTTACATTTTTGACCAAATACATTATCTTCAAAGTGGGGCTTTTGGTTTGATTTTTACTAACTAAAAATGTCATAGGAACCTGTAGTTTGCTCATAAAAGCTCTCGCCATAACTTAAGCACAACAAATTGATCCTGTTGGAACAAGCTTCTATATCCTTCACAAGTGTCCTCATATGAGCCACGTGTTACACATACTGTACTGCATGTTATTTTACAAAATTTATTACATTTTAAAAGCAAGCGTTGCCATCATTTGGGTCAAGACGCTGTACTAAAAAGAACGATCTTTATTTAAATGACGAAGAAAACAGAAGACTTAACACAGAAATACAAAGCAACTTCCACATGAAATAGACCAAGTGTGTATGTGTTTTTGAAAAGTGAGAGCTGGGTAAAAAGGCATTGACATTTACAGAAAGGAGATCTGGATAATCAGGACAAATTCCATTATGAGATTTCTGATGTGATGCAATCCAGAGGCTGCCAGTAGCAATTCATGAGTGACTCATAGAGCTCCTCACTGCGCTCCATGTACTGCTTGTTCAGTGACTCCACGTCCACTGGGGGGTTCGGCTCTGGAGGACAACACCAAAGGTTAATTAGCACAAACATATTTACCAAGTCGCACTCAACAGTCTAGTCAAGTCTTTCTTGCGACTAATTTGTATTCCAGGAAGACCCTTAAAATATACTTCAAACAGGAAGGACGCTATTGAAGAAAAACCTTGCTGTGACCTTGACCCTAACATTCAACCACTTCTTCTTGAGATGTTGTGCTAAGGAGAATCTCGGACATTCGCATGGATGGATAGATGGGCCGACTGCAAAAATCGTAGCTAATGGGCCTTGAATTCCTGAAAATTAATGTGTAAATAACAGCTCTGTAATGATAAACAGGAAGGAAGCTACTGAAGAAAAACTATTTTGGACATTTGACCTTGCTGTGACCTCGGTCCTGTTTGGATCCTTTCCAGAATCTAATCGGGTCATCTGCTGGTTACAGTGATGGGGTGGAGTAGTGCAATGCATTAACAACCTACTTGTCCCCAAAACACACCTGTATTGAACAAAACTGGACCCAAAAAGCAGCGCTGCTAGCATTTGTATCAACACTTCCATGACTAGATCTTTAGCTAGCTTTCTCCTGCTCCACCCTCATATACCCTGCCATGTTAAGTTCTCAGCTTTAGCACAACGATGGTGCTTAATTCTTCCTGACGCTGCTCCTGCAGTCTGTACAGAGCTGTGCTTTTTACCTGAACTGTAGTTTTACACACTGATCTGGTCGTAGGGGTTATTTTAGGCTATATTCAAACTCCAAGCCAAAGACCTCAGTTCCAATTTACTGCACGTCTGGTTTCTGTATGCTCATTCCTCAAGTTGCGTATGGTCAAATCTAATCAAGTACATGCAAAACCTCACTGAGTTTCTATTCATATTCACCAAGATCAAACTCATAAGTGTGTAAATTTGAGTGCAGCATTTCAACAACCTGAAAAATGATGAACCACATGACCGGCCTTAGATGTCAAAGTGCGCTGTTTGAAGTTATTGTATAGTTACGTTAAAATATGCCAGACCCAATATTATTCACTTTCGTAGTGCTTTTTGTGAGGCTCAGCCCTACATGACTCCAGCACAATGACAGAGCTTTAAGAGGTCTATAAAGTTTTAAATAATGTGGCTGATCAAGTTCTGATATAAATACAAATCTCACTATTGTGAGTTGTAGCTGAAGTACTTGATTTCCAAAACTAATTGTCTATGTTCACCTTCATATCAGTAATGCAGAAGACTGAATATTCCACTCATTTGAATCATCCATCCCCAACTTTCTTTTTGTGCTTATCTTTTATGCCAAAACCATCTTATTTTCTTTATTTTCTTTATTTAGTTCTTGTTGAATGACTAAATTCTCTGCTTTTTATTACTTCACTAACAGCACCTGCAAAAATAGATCAGGTATGAGTACATTTTTGATAGTCCTTTCACAAAACACTTGCCTAAGAGATATATATATATATATATATATATGTATATTTGATCAATTTCATTGTCTGTGAGACTATGAACCAGATAATGACACTATTGTCCATCTATTTTGTGGCTCAGTAATGACATGAAAGAACACCAAAAGCAAGGGACTGATTTTGAGTCAAACAACATTCAATGCACAGCACTGCAGATGAAACTGAGAAAGTGTGCGTGCCAGCCGTTCCGTGAGCTGTTCACAACTATACTCACACGGTGGTTGATCTATGCAGTTATAAAGCAAATAAAGTCACGCAGACAAAAGAAAATGAGCAGTTACCTTCATTCTCCTCCTCAACCTCTTCAGTGGCATCTTGGGATTGCTACACAAAAATGAAATAAGGATTACACTAAGTAGGGTTTGAAAAGGATACATTGAAATGGTATGAGGTAGTATGATGAGAGCTGTGAAACTGTTGTTGAACTTTGAAGGTTAAATTATTTGATCAGTTGTGTCCAGCAGAGCAGATGGTATTTGAGCACCACGGCATGATACCACTGCACCTTTCAGATTTCTGGCAACGTCTACCACCATTACACATCGCATGAAAAGCTGACGGGAATCATAAAATGTGAGAATGCAGTGGGTTGCAGCTCTTATATGCAGCTGGTCTCTTCTGCAGAACCAAAAGTCCAGGGGGTGGTGCTGGATCTGATCCAACTCCTCCTATAAGCCTAACCTTAACCAACACAACACAAAAAAAGCCACACTTAACTGAGCTGGATCAGGTCCGACTCCACCCCACCTAATTTTTGTTCAACAGTGAGGGGTGCTTGCATAGATGTGTGCCTAAACAGTAGCTAGATGGCGATTATTACCTGGATACCTTGTGTGCATGCATTTGGCTGTGGTGATTTCTCGTTTTAAATCCCTCTAAGCCCGAAAGAAGTTTGTGCCCACCGTACTTGGTGCAGTTCATTAACCAGATTGGCAGTGTGAGAGCCTCCTCCCTAGCCTAAGTGTCTAACTGCCAGACTTTCCTCACACAGGGGTGCATGGCTGCAGATTGGAGTGATCGTTCCGATTCAAGCAACAAAACAACTAATGAATTGCCTGTACTCGCCTTACACACGGTACCGTCATAATACCTCACCAGAATGTCATCAGTGCATCTTCATTCAGTGTTTAGGGAGCATATGTCCGGTGAAACCATCAGTGACATGATACAAGTGTCAACTGTATACATAAAGTAAACAAAGCTTTTACATTTTAAAAACAACCTGCTTTTAGTCCATCATGCTTTCTGAGGCACATGCCAGAGAGCCTGGGGAGACGGTCCAAAACCTCCTTTAATACACTCAATACGGACTTTACAACGCAGTACAGTGAAATCCTTTATGACTGCTGCTGTGTGTTAGTGCTATGGGCTGCACGCCAGCATCCAGTCCAATCTGGGCCGTCGTGGCTGTCACGGACTGCATGGAGTCTGCCAGCAGTCTAGCAGGCTGGCAGACGCAGATTTAGGATGGTGCTGAAGCCAGACAGATCATCGCCATTCAGAACTCCACGAAGAGACAAGATGATTCTATCTAATAGGAGTCTACTGTCTGCTTTGGAGGACAGACTGCCTGAAGCTCTGACTGTAGTCACAAGCTGTACATAGCTCCTAGGGGCAGATGAGGTCTGACATGTACATGGCAAGAAGAAGAAAGGGAGATGATGACTGTTTGATTATGGCATTTAAATCAAATACTATGTTATTCAGTCATTTTGTGACTTTGTTGAAATGGAATGAATGCGAGTGTGCGCACGATGGTATCCTACTCCATACTGTCCATCCCTGGCAGTTAGGAGGGGTGAAACAGAACTGTAGTTACATGTGATTACCTATATTTACTGTAATGGCTTTACACACATATGCATAAACAGCTGCTTACCTCTGTGGTTGTCTGCATGTCAGGGGGCATGGGGGGCATTCCCATTGGCGGAGGGGGTCCCATCATCCCGTGAGGAACAGGAGGGGGCATTGCGTACGGATTATAGCCGTAGTTGTAGCTGTTGTACTGATCATAACCCCAGTGTTGGTAGTAGTTGTTGTAGGGCTGCTGATAGTACTGCTGCTGGTAATTGCTATTATAGTTGTGACTCTGGTTGTGGTAGCTGCTTGATTTGTTGCTGTAAGGTAGATTGAGGACAGTTTTAGTAAAGGGCTTGCTAACATTCACATTCCCAGCTTTTGCATTTACATGTATATGTATACCCTTTAAACATTGCACCAAATACAAAAAGGTCCAAACCCTCTTTAGCAAGAACACCGAGCCACTATTGATTCACATCTACCCGTCTGTACAGACTGATTCAACATGATGCATCAAGCTAGGCTTTATAAATGATCACAGCAGTCGTGTGACAGCTGTTCAAGCTAACAGCTGGCAGGTCACTCCCTTTAAAAACATGTTTACCTTTTGTTGACTGCGATACTGATTCTGATAGCTTTGCCCCCCAGACCTGTAGCATTCTGAAACTCCTCCAGGGCTTTCTTCTGCTCGCTTTCATCACCAAACTTCACAAACCCGTAGCCCCTGCGTCATTAAGAACAACACTGAAGCGTCAGTATTGACTGAGAGACTTTCTACACTTTGAACCATGCAGCAATATATACATATTTCAAAGTTTTCAAAGAATGGTAAAACAATTTGAAATTAATTTGACGGTAGAACTTTTCTTTTACTTTTAACATGAAGTAGCATCACTTCATTTGTGAGCTGCTCTTGCTTATCCTATATGGGAAAAACGATAGTTTTAGCAGATGTAACAAAGGCAAATCACATCCATGTATAGTGTGGCCCCTTTTTGGGAAAGAGGATAAATATTAAGCAAAAATAACTGGCTCAAAATTCACAACAGTCCTGGCAACAAGTTTCTCTGCACTGCATATTGGTTGGAGAAAAAAAAAAAAGAGTAAGAGTCAGAAACAGACAAGTAATGTGTTCATACTTTGAATTTCCATAGGGATCAGTGACAACTTTGGCTCCTTTGCATGAAGGGTATTTTTTCAGAAAGAACTGATGGAGCTGATAATCATCAACCTCTGACGTCAGGTCTCCGACAAAGACCGAAAATTCAGGCCTGAGAAACAGGAAAGAAATCAGTACAACATTATGAGGAAGGTGAGGAGTTTTGCAAAAATCATTAATAACCATTTCCTCAGTTTCATTTGAGTCAGCGCTGTATTACAGATGTGTAGCGCTTAAACATCAGGCACATGAATAAATGCTGACTCACCCAGGCTCAGGCCTTTTCCCATATGTTGCATAGTTCAGCTTGAACTTTCTCGGCTAGAAATAAAATAATAATAATAATAATCATTAAAATACAGAAATTAAACTTTTCCTGAAAGGAAGGACCTATTTCTCTGCAAAGGAGAGAAAAGTAACATGTATGACTACATACCTCCACCACTCAGTACAGGCCTTATCCATTCGTTCCTAACACTGACCAGTTTATTCACCAGCTTCAAACAAAGTCATTATATAAACAGCCTCAACCACCTTGATTCGAAAAGAATTTAAGCTCTGTGACTGGATCACTAATCATACATGGAATCGCATTTGAAAACACCACCAGTTAAAAGTTTGGACACATCTGATTAAAAGCATGTGTTTCAGATCTTAAAGTAGGAATGCTGAGTGCTGATTAATTGGCCTAAAACTAATATTTTATATCCGTGCCTGAAACTGTGATGAAACTGTGATGACTTTTCCCCACATACAGTCAAGTAGCACAGTTAGGATCATTACTTCAAGCTTAATCCCATCAGAGGGTTAAGAGAATAAAATGGAGCGTCTTACAGGAACAGCTAGCAGCTGAATCTCAGACCTCCGAAATACATTCAGTTTAAAGACTGGAATAATTGAAACTTGTTTTTAATACAAATAATATTAAAGCTGATGCATGATTCATTTCCAAAACAAAATACTTTAGATTGCTTTTAAGCACCCCACCACTACCCAAAGTCTTTTTCAAACCTTGGAACTCAAAAAAGCAGCCAAAAAGAAATGAAAAGCATGTGAGGGAATGTTTTTAAGACTAATGCACAAGCTCTACAGCCATTTCCTCATGAAGCTGCTGAGAAAAGCAAGAGTGCAGAGCTTCACTGAGGCTAACCTGAAGAAGCTACATTATCTACTGAGGTTTTACTTCTTTTACACCTTTGGGTCACTGTACTATTCTCAATTGCTAAATTGTTACACATTCTAAAATGTGTACACCAGCTGAAATTAAAAATAAATAAAATAAATAAATAAATTCTAAAGGTAGGTATGTCCAAACTTTTGACTGATACTGTCTGTACTTTAAGGTGGGGGCCAAGAATCTATAATCTATAATGAATCCATATTAAAACAGACAAAATGATTAAATAATAATAATAATAATAATAATAATAGTAATAATCATCATCATCACATGCATAAAGCTGGTCACTTACAGGATTTGATCCTGGAACAAGCTTGCCATTGAGCCTCTGGACACACCGGTCAACACTGGCTTCATCTGCCAATTCCACAAAACAATATCCTGCAGAGCCTCTATGGGGAATCGACATGATGGAAAAAGCATTAAAAAAAGAAAAACAAAGTAAAAAGGCTGACGCAGATTTGTTAACAGAATTCAAACGGTCTTACCCTGTTACCCGATGTGTTATAATTTTAACCCCGTAGGCCGTCTCCCCCATAGTGCTGAACGCCTGCTTGATGAAATTTTCATCCATGTATGGGTCTAACTGTAAAAAAACAAAACAAAAAAAACAACATTATACTCATTAGCTGGAGTTAAGAACTTGTCTTTTCACTCTCAAACACAGTCACTTTTTAAATGGAAATATCTGTAATAAGTTAACAGCTTAAAATAATCATTCAGGGTCACTGTGTGTTTTGGGACCGTCTTTCCCCCCATTTGGCTATTTGTGGCACTGCATGTCGACTCAGCCACACGCGACTGCACCAAGATTCGCTAAAAACATTCAGTTTATAAAGTTCGGTATAAAAGATGGACAAATCTCAAATATTGTACTGATCTGCCTCTCGGTTTTTAAAATGCGATGTATAGAATATAATGAGGTTAATGGTGTACTTCTCAGGCAGACCAGCTCATAGCAAGGTGTGCTTTATCTGATGGATTTTTTTTAACACGAGTCCTTCAAAATGGCTGAAAATGCAGCGTTTTTTTTGTTTTGTTTTTTTTTTATACAAAGAGCAGTTTTGTTGGATCATAAAATTTAAAAAAAACAAACAAACAAAAAAAAAACACTGTGCAGTATGTGTCACTCAGACCTTCCAATTCTGACTGACTTGAGGAACTGATCGAAACTACTGCCAATTTAGCAAAACCTTAAAGATTAAAGATCCACTTAAAGATAATCTTTTGCATTTCAATCCAAATCAATGATGCAGAAATCATTACAAAAAAGTCCTGATTTTTCTTGTGTAAGAAAATAAGGGTTACAGTTGAAACACTTCTGAAATCCTTCATAGCACACAACCCTTATACGCCAAGCGGCAGCTCAGAATCACGGGTGCTTTGCACTTTAACCAAAAGACTCTACAAGTAGATATGACAATTTTGGTCATGTCAAGAATTTTTCAGATTTTTAAATTACCTTCATGTAAAACATGATTTCTCTTAAACTGTAGAAGTAAAAAATAGCAAAACTGAAGGCTGTAAGCTCCGCCCCCTCAGCACAAACATGTCAGGCCATACATGTGGGACTGTTTTCTATTTTTACATAATTGTGTGTTAACAGATACATGATTTATTCATTCTAAGACCAATTCAATTTGTGTAAGTGTCTTTGTTCACTCATGATCATGCGTGAAGCACGTGTCTGTTCCTGGGTCATGATGTTTTGTCCTTGTTTTTCCTCCTATCTTAGCCTTGGGCATTATCTATATGGTCTAGAGTGTGTCCTTTGCACATACACATTAGTATAAAAACAGCTGTGTCCAACTTTTGTTTAGACTATAGAACGCCCAGGTGACTATCACCCCCATATGTGTTGCTGAACATCCCATTCCAGAGTTATTCCCCCTTTGCTGTTATAAGAAGCTCCACTCTTCTGGGAAGGCTTTCCACTAGATTTTGGATTGTGGCTGTGGGGATTTGTGTTCATTCAGCCACAAGAGCATTAGTGAGGTCAGGTGCTGATGTCGGTGAGGAGACCTGGTGTGCAGTCGGTGTTCTAGTTCATCCAAAAGGTGTTCAGTGGGGTTGAGGTCA
>CM074994.1:7288435-7299278 GCA_037576825.1 Pangasius krempfi | reverse complement strand
TGTTCTTTTTTTTTTATAAAATTTTTAACTAAATAAGACGATGACGTGCGTGTTTTTGTTGTTTAAAAACTTGGGCGTAAAAAAAAGCAAATACTAAAAAAAAAAAAAAAAAAAAAAAAAAAAAAAAAAAAAAAGGTGTGTAAATTTAATTTGAGTATTTATCAGGCCAGGCCTAGTCTGCGGGCCGTATGTCTGACACACTGCTCTGAGCCAAACGAGCAGAAGTTTTTCCGGCACGCTTCTGGCGGATAACGTAAAACCCCGTATATACGTGCACATGGGTTTCTGCGGTTTGCTAAAGCATGGCTGGATTCGCCAAGCGGAAGTTGGCTAGAAATCAAGTGTCTTGTCTCTTTTCTACAAAATCAAATAAAACTATTGTTAACTGCTTAATTAGCAGTCACTGCAAGAGACCTGTGTCAGCAAATACTTTAGCAAATGACAGCTACAGAAACCCATGTGCACGTATATGCAAGGTTATAAGGTACCCACCAAAGCCATAATAAATAAATAAACAAACAAACGTGTGCTAGAAGACAGCTAATTGAACAACTAACACTGGCATTTAAATAGATTTCTAGATAGCCTGAATTTTTATCACCTGAATTTTTTAAGTTTCCAAAAACATCACATTTTCCTCCAAGCATTACAAATTGAGCTTCAGGTTCTGCTCACTGATTTCACTCCACACCAAAAACTCTACATGAACGCCATGATTTGATTAAATGGTTGAATAGCTATGGATAGCCACATTCAATTAGATAATCCTAATCAATTAGATAATCCTAATCCTAATCAGTTCAGATATTACCCATCAAACTGTTCATGAGTGTTTAAACCCTCAGAAAAGATGAAGAGAGAGAGAAAGAAAGAAAGGGGGAAAAAAAGACATTAATAACAAATTTAGTCAACACAGCTCACTGAATTAATCAGCAATTATTTCCCTGCCAATGAAATAGAGAAGAGTGATTAGTAGTGTTGCCAACTTAAGAGACTTTGATGCTAGATTTACTGATTTTCTTTTGCGGCGTTTAAAAAAAAAAGGGGGGGCTAGTGACAAATCTAGTGACTGTATGAGTACATGTTAGTAGCTGTCTTGAACTCGAAGCGGTTCTCCAGCTCACATCACAGCTGCTGATACGCGAGTTGAGAGAGCAGGTTCACGCAGCTCACTATCAGCACGTAATGGCTGACTGTGCTGTGCCAATCACGCATCACCATCCTCCCTGCCACCGTCACACGTTTTTTCAGTTTTAAACTTCCTTCATGGAGATATTTACGAGTTATAAAAGTGAGTGCCTGTTTCCTTCACGACTATTCGCCTTTCACGACTACTCACTGACAGAAAGTAGAGTATTTTGCAAATGCACAAAGTTTAGTCTGTGGTGCCATGACAACAGATGACTTAAGAAATGAATTACTTATTTCTTATCAAAAGAAATTCCAATCCATTTTTCCCTATTCTGATAAAATACAATTCTATTCTGCTGTATTCTACATGAAAGTCTTCCTTCTTCAGGTGCCCTCATTTGTAATTTGATATGCCAATGACCATGATAAATAATTACTCATCATATTAATATAATTAATAATTAATAATCAGTCTATGACATCATCTAGCAACATTCTGAGTGCGCCTTAGCTACTTTCCTCTGAAGAGAGCTGGCAACACTGTCGATTAGCCGAGTGAAGAGATGAGGACGACGCTCAAACGCTGTGGGTGATGCTGCTAATCAAACTGAAAATCAGCATTTCCCACTGTAAATGCAGAATTCTTTAAAACGTGGCAGTGATGTTTTTACATTATAAATGCAGAGGCAGACACGGGCAACTTTCCAGCAGCACTGGAATGAAATCTTTAATAAGGATTAACAAAGAATAAAGAATAACAGAGACCGATTAGGCCAAAGCACCTTCTCACAAATACTTTAATAAAATGCACTTAACAACAAAATGTAAACAATGATTTCTAAAATGAAAACAATCAGGTATGGATACTTATTTATTATTTATACACTAATAAAAAAATTAAAAACAGGAGTTATATCACAACTAATGCAGTAAGCGGAAAGGTGATCGTCAGGCGAGTGAGTAATAGTGGATCCATTAGCTGAGACGGTTTTACATCATTAACATTTTTTAAATATTTGATTTGTGGTTCAAGTTTTTCTTCTCTCTCTCTTTTTTTTTTTTTTTATTTTTTTTTTTTTAAATAAACTGTACTTCACTTACATCCCTCGTTTCGATGGGTCCTTGGCTGGGTAAAACGTCACGGCACCGTTTTGTTACCTAAACCAACCGAGGAGGAAGCGCATGCTGAGGAGCCCACTCTTGGCTATTATCAGTTTGTTCACGTGTCTGTCAGGGAGAACACGAGCTGGACTAGCGAGTAAAGTCTTTCATAAAACCACTTGGGGTGTCATGTTTGAGCATTTGTAGTGCAACTGACAAAATGCGTTTAGCATCCCGATACACACGATCTCTCTAAACAGATTGTGGAGACGTTTTAATCATTCATGTGGTAAGATAGTCATATTGCCCACCACTAATTCATTCTCCACTTTAAAAACAGCAGCAACCAAATGAGTTTTCCAGAATCTTAAACACCCAGAGCCCATAAAAAGACGAGCATTTCTACCATTTGAGGTTTAAGGAGCGGATGGGACAGCATAATAATATTAGCGTCTGTGGGGTCAGAAACTGCTGGATCACTGAGACTGGGCAGTTAAAGATTGAAAGAACATCGCCTGGTCTTTTTCCAATCTTCAGCTACTCAGTCTGGGTGAGTCCGTGTCCACTGTAGCCTCACACTCCTGTGACAGGAGTGTGACAGGGTGGAACCCGACATGATCGGTTGCTGCAGCTCCTCTACCTCAAGGTTTGATTTGTTGTCTGTTCTGTAGGAGTGTAACGATACACAACATTCAAATTCCATATGATCTGGATACAGTGGTGCCTCAACACGATACATTTTCGCAAAAAAATAGATACTTTATTAGATTTCCATTATCAGCTGATTGAACCGATTGACTTTATAAAGGCAAAATAATTGAAACTTAATAATGCCTGTGTGTGTGTGTGTGTGTGTGAGATCCATTCCACTCTTAGCAGCATAAAATGAAGCAAATGCTGTGCATTAGAAAGGAACAAAATGAAGCGGGACCAAGCTGTCAGTGCTGTTACTCGCAAGGTGGAGCTTTTCCCTTTCAGCTGTTAGCAAAATGCGCTGGCGGAGTTGCTTTGCACTCTGTAGCTCTAAATGAGTCTTTGAGCCCTGCTTTCTCCATTAACAAACAGTAACTTCACAATTTCCATGCTGATTTCTTTAGCCTATACTGAATCAGCAAGGAGAGGCTGCCTGCATGCAAACATATGTGCTATTAGCCCCGGTGTATTGTACACACGTTTGGCCAAAAGTGCTCCCATAAATTAGACTTTAAAGATGTGGGGGAATCTTTCAGCACCTGCCTGCTGCTAGACTGAGGATCTAGTGCACCAGTACGCCAACAGATTCGCTCATGGAAAAACACTGTGCTTAAGAGAAGCATGTTCTTTTTAAAGCCCCGTAGCTTCTCCTGTTTACGAGAAAGTCATGATTTATTATTATTATTATTTTTTTTTTTAGAGGAGGGAGTGTGGGCTTGATGAAGTTTAAATGTTTATTACACCTCACATAACATAAGCAGCATTTTATGATAAACAACCTACTTTATCATGCAGCATTAAATGTATTGTGAGATACGCTGACGCATCGAGAGCCATGTGTTGAACAAAACAATACGATGCATCGTATCTTGTTATCACCGAACTCTTGGAAGCTCGTGGCTGAATTATTATTATTATGAAAGCATTGATTGCTGGTGCTTGACAATCAGATCATTTCTGACCGTCCTGGTGGCATGTGACTTTGGAGAGAACGTGTTTGACCTGTGCGCCAAGCAACAGAACGGAAAGGGCAAGGCAGAGGTTTGGTGTAACTGCTACCTAATAATTAGCAGCTCCGCCATTTGTATTTACCAAAGAGACCACAGTCGTCCCACTTTCTTGTTTGCTACTGGCTCAGAAGAATGAGGCTCGTAAATTTACAGGTCAAAGTTCACCTAGACAGTCAGAGAAGCAAAAGTAACCGCAAATGTCAGCTACATTTCCCGCTGAGCCGTGCTAGTCAGCCTCAGGGTTATACCAATGAAAATCGTGAAAACATGAGACTTGTATTTAGTTTTTCATTTTCTGAATCTCTGGCCATGCCAAAATGCCTCTGTCCAAATATGTGTGTGTGTGTGCTGCCAATCCCGGGCACCCAGTGTTCCTGGGATAGGCTCCAGATCTACCATGACCCTGACCAGGATGAAGCAGTTACTGAAGAAGAATGAACAAACACATTTTCTGCACCCTAGTGGAAATATGAAGGGAGTTACCTATACAGTCGCTGGCGCACAACACCCAGATGTGTTCACACACACAGACACACACACACACACACACACACACACACACACACACAGATGCAGAAGTATAAACCAGGCCTAACCTGCACAACACAACAGTGCTGTCCTCTGTATCAGATTATTGCTTCTCGTGTACAATGTTACTGCCTTCATGTGAAAGTAGGCCACAACCAAACAGTGATTTCAGTATTTGAATACTGGTGCCTCGAGCGGTTAATTATTTGACTACCCTAATCAGGAACAGTAAAAATGTTGGCACAAGATGGCCATTCGTTTTCGTGACTTCTAAGTAGCGGATTTTTTTTTTTTTAACACATAAACCTGTTCACGGAGGTTGCGTTTCACACACCGTGCGCACCCACAGCATATCAAACAGAGTGAGCTTCTAAATCACAGACTTCAGCCATTAAAGGACATGCGGTTCAAATGTGCAGTTAAACTGCATTTACGTTCCAGGCTGTTAAGACATTGAGTACGCTCAGCTCTGAGTTAGCTAACCTATTAGAACAGCTAGCTAGCTAGCTTTACGTATACTGAATGGCCAAAAGTATGTGGACACCTGACCATCACACCCAACTGTAAGCCTTCACCGTACTGTTGCCACAAAGTTAAAAGCACACAGTGGTATTGGATGTCTTTGGATGCTGCAGAATTACGATTTCACTTTCACTGAAACTATGAGGCCCAAACAGGATGATGCACAAAGCCCTGTGCACAAAGGGAGGTCCATAAACCAGGTCACGGCCTGCACAGAACCCTGACCTCAACCCCACTGAACAACTCTGAGATGAAGTGGAACGCGGACTAACCGCTAGACCTTGACAGTCGACATCAGTGCCCGACCTCACTGATGCTCTTGAGGAAAAAAAGTCTAATGGACGGCGTTCCCAGAACAGCGGCGGCTGTTACAGCAGCAACGTCGGGACCAACTGTGGAATGGGATGTTCAGAAAGCACACACAGGTGTGACGGTCAGGGCGTTTCACACTTTGCTTAAGATATTCAAATGAGCACATACAAGTTTAAATTAGAGGTGCCAAGGACTCAACTGTGTCTCTCTGGCAGTCCACACTCACCCCGGATGCGTAACGATAGCGTGGTGTCAAGGGTCACACTAAGTGTTGCCCTCAGTCCATTTTTTCCATATGAGCTACTGGCAGCAGAAAGAGCAAAAGTGCACTTCGTTTTTGTTTTTTTTTGTAATCTGTTTTAGGCAACTTCAGCATTTGATTATCAGTTATAAGCAGGTAAGTTCACATTTCTGCCTTTTTTTTTTTGGAGAGCAAGCCTAGCTGTTTAATGTTTAATAATTAATTAAATAAGTCTAGTTCAAGAGCTACCGGAAACCCTGCTGTTTACTAATTAATCATCATTATTTCTCTAGTGTCCATTATAATGGTCACTCAGCTTGACATATTGCTGTACAGGATTGTACAACAGTTAGTTCTGGTTCTGGCCTATATTTCCTATACCTGCACTGGGATGTTTCACCATGCGCGTCACGCCTCTCGTCTGTTCGAAACGGCTAAAGTAGTGTTACAGACATCAGCGGACACGGCAAACGATACTTCAGGAACATGACTTATGTAATATGAAAGCTGGACAGTTGAAGATGAAAAGGAAAGATTTTACTGGAAGCACATTTAACAGGAATGTACAAATCAACGTAAGCTAGCTAGCCAGCTAGTTGACCTGCTATAAAGCGAGTGTGGCTTCTTCAGGATCCAATTCCGCTAGTGGAGCAAAAAAACCCACAACACTGGGCCATACTGTGCCCGAAGTGTCACTCACTTGATGTTAATTTCTTGTTTATAGAACTGTTGTATAAAAGCACACTCACAATCATGCACGTGCTGAAATTCAGTATAACTGCACTGCACGATTTTGCTTTACTGTATAACAGGACTAAGACGACGATGAGGGAATCTGCTCCACGCTGCACTAGGCTTGTGGGATATAACAGTATCACCTCTGTATGATTATTTCACTGCTACAATATTCAGTGATGTTTATCGATGACTGTATTACATTACCAGACCCACCAGCCTTTACGCATTTTGTGCATAATCTACACATAAACACTGGCGTACATTTGTACGACCCGTCGCTCAAAAATATGGCAAAAGAGCAGTCTTTATCAGCCCAATTAAATGACAGATAAGCCAATCTACACGTGAATCAGCGATGAATCATGCAGGTGTTTCAAACTCGCCAAAATTAACAGAAACTTCCTGGAAGCCGCGTCCCCTTCCCCCATCTCGTCCCTCAGCTGGGTTTGTTTATTTGGCTGATGCGCTTTCAACAGAGAAAGTGTTAGCCATGTGAACATTAAATCATCGATTTGTAAAAGGAATAAAACTCCGAACAGTTAAAACTCCGCCACTGTGTTTGACAAAGCTGCAAAGTTGAAGTGCCCACCTTCAACCAGTAAAAGCCAAATTTCCTATTTGTCAACTAGGCATCGTCTTATCAACTACAGTTCCTTCCCCCTTTATGGAGTTATGTTAAAAACAACGTGGCTGGGCATAGCATCAGAAAGAAACAAAGCAGCACTTCTTAACTTCAAGCGAGTTATACTCTATACACAAATATATGCTTTAGAGCCATCAACATACAGACATGTTAGCTTGTTAAATCTAGAACACTGGCCACACAGATTACTGCTTGAAGAGCTAAACACACACCACGTACAGCACAGTTCGCTGGCTGGCTTGCTTTCCCCTCACTTTACATGTGCCGAGCAGAAAAATGGCATCATTACCACTTACAAGGCAAATACACCGTCCCCTACTTTCCTCAAAACTGAAATAGTGGAAATTCTCATTCTTCCTGTCTTTTTTTTTTTTTTTTTAGACTAATGGTTCTGGATGATTAAATAGTTTAGAGATATTTCAAAATTGCTAAATTGCTTTCAGAGAAAGATCAATGTCGCACTAACCTACAGTCAACCATAACAGGTGCCGATGCTTTTCTTTGCAAGAAGAAGAGCTCACGTTCCTGAGTCTCATTTACTCCTGAGCTAGGCCTGGGTGATACGGTGATGCATACCGTAGCATGACAGAAAAATGGAACAGGCACAGAACAGGCATCAGCACAACTCAAAGATGAGGAACTTGTACGTAAAAGGGGAGTACTTCTGTCGTCTGGATGTGGTTTGGATAGAACAAAGCGGACAGTGACCAGAAAACGGTCATTTGTAAGGTATGCTGCAGACCAGTCATGAGTGCATGCGGCTATTTTGGATAGATCATTTTTTCATCGATTTTAGAGGAAACGTAACATCATGATGTATATCGTTTCAAAATATACAATTATCCATATTGTGATACACGATTATGTCCATATCTTCCAGCCATATCATTTATCATCATCAAAACGTATTTTGTCCGTAGAGATCTGCCAGCTGTAATTACAAAACTGGTCAGCTAAAAATGTGACATGAGACAATGGGGCAGTGGGACAGTGAATAACTGGCATGTTTGTGTTTAATGTGTTTCCCATGTTGGCGTAAAATGAGTATCATCACACACAACTTTGTTCATGAATAAAGTGCCCAGCATATAGACAGTGTGGGTTTGTGATTTCAGCGGGTTTCTATGGAGTTTACCGCTGGAATTATTATTATTATTATTTTGGACATGCCTCTAACGCTTATACAGCTGGTCTGGGCTGAGATCATTTTTAAATGGAAACAGAGTAAGGTCTTGAAGCGACACACTCAGTGTGACTAGGACTTCAGTCAGTAGTTGGGGGCCTCGGCGGCTGAGTTGCCACTGCCCTGACGTGTGAAACACATTTACACATCCACACATTCCTGTTTACAAATATGAAAGAGGCCTACTTGAGCACTGACACTGTGCAACTACATACAGCAACGTCCCGCAGTCTCCAAAGCATCAGAAACATCGGTCTCCGAAGTAACACAAAAAACAAGTTATTGACTGCAATTATATGCTACATGGAAATAGTTTGCACAAAATGAATATGCTTTAAAAATACTACTTAGTTATTTATTATTATTATTGTTATAATATTAAGGCAGCACAGCAGGCAGCGCTGCCGTCTCACAGCTTCAGGATGTCCAGTTTGATCCTGAGATTCGTTTGCTGTTGGAGCAGACTTTCACATGTTCTCCCCGTGTCCGTGTGGGTTTCCTCCAGATTCTCTGGTTTCCTCCCCACTTCCCAAAACCAGGCTGGTAAATAGACTGACTATGACAATAGTCATATATAATAGACTATGATAAATAATCCCTAGGTGTCAATGTGTGTGAAGGTGTGTGTGCATGGCGCTCAGAGTGTATCCTCACCGCTCGCTCAGTGTTCCTGGGGTACGCTCCGGATCCACCGCGACCCTGACCTAAAGCTGACTGGACTGCAGCTGATGAATGAATCACTACATTATAACTGGTTTTTAGCTTCGTGTGATCATGGGAACCCTGTTAACCATAACTGCGCATGGTCCGACATGAAACACGCGCTTGGACCTCCTGTCCTCAAACGTTGTGTCAGTCTAACCGGCGAAGTGAAGCCACTTGGCTGAAATAGAGAAAGAGCTTTAAAATGATGACAAATCCAGATGTAGGCTCTTGGCGTGAAAAGTCTGAAAGCAGACTGATTGATGAGCATGATGCTGGACAGAGCTAGACCAATCCCAGTCACAATCTATTCACGTTCAAGAGATTTAATTCAATAGCTCAAACACAGTGTGTATATATATACACAACAAAGTTTTCAGTTACTCGAATGTCAGAATTGCGTCTTACTCTTATTGATCATCAGTAAACAAGCTGAGTACTGCTCTGGGAAGAGTAACACATGCACTTTCCTTTAATCACTTCACTGTGGTGCTACATGGCAGGACAGCTACTCAGGACATTATACTGCGATTAATTAATTACATATACAGCACAATCTGACAGGACGTAGTGTTAAAGTTCTTCGACACTGAATATCAGTAAAAAAAATAAATTAAAACTGTAGAAATAATGTTTAAGAATGCAGCCCAGACTCACTTAGCGAATTAGCTTCAACTTATCGTTAGCTACATGTGAAGGGGAGCAACACGACTAGCTGCCGTTAATGGCCTTCTTAACGTTTAGTTATCCTGAGGAATGATTAGCGACAAAATAGTTTCATTATTCTATATTTACGTAAACTGAGTTAACGAATGTCACGTTTTATTTTGCTTTTACAACTCATTTTTGCTTGCCTGGAGCAGCTAGCTGGCGACCTGCTAGCTTGCTGTAGCTCCGTTTGAGAGGATGCAGTTAGCTGAGCGCTAGCTAACGTTAATTATTGTCTAACTTACGTACATGAAGAATAGGAATGTTTTCTGTAAATACAACAATGTTAGTAACTAGTTATTCATCACAAATGTAGTGTGTGAAAGCTTGGGGTAATAAAAGCACTTGTTGTGGGAAGCTGGCTAACGATACAAACAACTTTAAACGCTTCGTCGCTAAACTTCGGCTAACAGTTAGCCGGCTGCTTCAGCAGCTTAACCGGCCATCTTATTTCACAATAAACCGAGTCGATACTGACACCGAGGTCTTGTTCGACGAGTTGAGGTAATTTGCTTTAAATGTATTTTAGGGAAATAAAACAAGTAGCAAGTTATGGCTACAAAAAGGCAAAACAACAAGATGTCGCTAGTTAGCTAAGGCGCTACTCACATTGCTCTGGCTGTCGATGGCCTGCAGCAGCCGCTCTCTCATCTGCTGCGGGGTTGCGGAGGCCGTTGTCATTGCCTGGTCGGGGCGAAGCGGCCGACGGGGGAAAATCCTCCGAGTTTAAGGGTACGTACACTGCAGAAACTACAGCTCTTTCTGGATATTCGAGACGTATCCTATCCGCATGTTTCTTATATGCACTGTTAGCTTAAGAACTCCTAAATCATTTCAGCCGAATAATGAAGATTCGCCAGTTGTCGTTTCTTTTCGCTTCATAGCGGTGAGTGCCTCCCCGATTTCATGAAGCGAATTGGATCAAAACGTTTCCTCAATGCATTATGGGAAATTGGAGCTCTGAAAACGTCATTACGTAAGCGCGCGCACAACGTAACGCTACGTTCAGTGGCTGTGTTCCAAATAGCGTAATGTGTAGTGTACATTTCACTTGTGCACCCATCAGTACGTGCTACACATATACCGTTCCTCGCTTACAGCAGAATGCAGTATTCACCAGCGGTGGTACACACCCTGAATATACACTATACAGAAGATGCTCGAATACTTACCTGTCTTTTTGTGATTCTTTTGAAGTGAATCATTTGCTTTGCCCGGGTTTCGAAACTTCGATTCAGTTCGGCGCAAATGATTCATTTACACACACACACACACACACACACACACACTCCTGTTAACCCATATGAGGATGGGTTCTCTGTTGAGTCTGG
>CM074994.1:7244608-7258395 GCA_037576825.1 Pangasius krempfi | reverse complement strand
CTGAGAGAGCTGACAGTACTGAGAGTATTGAGAGTACTGAGAGTATTGAGAGTACTGAGAGTATTGAGAGTACTGAGAGTATTGAAAGTACTGAGAATACTGAGAGCATTGAGAGAGCTCAGAGAGCTGACAGTACTGAGAGTGCCTAAGAGAATTAATTTAGTTTCTTTAGCACTTTGGACTGAAGTCGGTCACTGTTTATTAGAATAGAAATTAATTTGTGCTCGAGCGAGATTTTTTAACATCTATTTATTTATTTATTTATTTATTATTTTAAAAAAAAACGTAACTAACGTAAAAAAAAACCAAAAAAACCAAAACAAACAAGCTATGCGCTTAATATGCTCATTTTCAGAAACTGTGCACGAGCACCGCACAGGATTTTGGTGACACCTTGTCCACAGATTGACACGAAGAAGAGAGAGAGAGAGAGAGAGAGAGAGAGGCATTATTTTGGAAGCGTCTAGTCTTAAAAACTCCTCCACTATGTTATTCAGTAATCTCTCTGTACACAGACTGGCTGAATTTGCACAATCTAAAAATGGTTGAGTTACTACCAACACAAATTAGGTAATTAATGCACAGGACTTAATCTAACCCAGCAAAGTGGACTGTTCGTTTAACTCAGCATGGTGTTGACCATTCAGCTCAAATTTAGCTTAGTATTCATCTGACTGCTGGTTCAGTTTGACCTTGTTATTTACTTATTATTTTTCCTTACAGTAATAATTAATAATATTTGATATCAGATAATGCAACTCATAAATGCAATAAACACAAACAAAACAATCTTTTATTAGAAACAAACAAAAAAACTTATTTATGTAAACATTACAAATTCTATAAAAATGGAAACATGATTTAAAAAAAATATCATGCATATTAATAAGCCTTGGAATGAATAAAATACAGTTAATAAACATGCACTTTTAAGATGCAGGAGGTGGAAGCAGCCACAGCCACAGCTAAAGAATTTCTTCTTTGTCAGCTAGGATGCCAATTACCATGATCAATATCATGTATCATAACTGCCATATGTATCAACAGCATCACTGTGAATAGTTTTTGGTAGGCTAATAAATATAAGTATCTTTATGAAATATGAAATATGTTGAAAAAAATGAAGTAATGTGATTTCTACTGAAAACATGACCTTACCTGAGGAATTACAGAATGAATAGGAAAAAAAAATCTTTTTATAACATTGTATAGCCTACTACTAATAAATGATAGAATTTTTTAAAACATTTGTAAATGTTCATAATCTTTAATTAAGATAGTAAAAATAGTTACAATTAAGATAAGGTATATATATATTAATAAACATGCACTTTTATATATATATACATGTATTCATAAAATTGACGAATATATATGTAACCTGACAGGATTAGCTCATGCCAGTGACATGGCCAGCATAGGGAAGATTAAGAACAATAATTAATACTTTTTTATAATGGATTTCACAGTGCTCCTTAGAACTCCTCGGTCTTCATAACAGCGGGACTGATCTGATCTGCCAACTGTGAGACCCCTCAAGGTCAGAGATATTTATTGTGCAAGCATACAATTGGACACAGATGGATTTAGAATTAACACAGGTGTACCCTGTTTAACATATTTAGTGTGAGCTCTTGAAAATGAAATACTAGTCCTAATTTAGATTGCTAAAAGAAAGGGGGCGAATACTTATCAGTTGTGCATTTTTTTTTTTTTTTAAATAATTCAGAGGACATCAGTATTTTATTTCTGTAGAGTCACTTGCTCACAAAATGAGCAGAAACAAAAACACATTCTAATATACTTAAATTAGATGTTGCCATACAGCAAAAAGGAGAAATAATCACGGGTGGTGGGATACTTTCTGGAGGCAATGTATATCTACAATCTAAACTAAGCAGCCTAAACATTAGCTCTCTTATTGTCGTGGGAAAATTAGACTTTTTGCAAGCTTGCTAACAAGCAGGACTATTGTAGTGCTGTAATCTAACTCTAACCAGGCAAACAGTTTATAAAGTTACTGCTATATTATGGAATGATATTTTGTTGTTGCTATCTAGTTATATAGAAATCACTTTCTAAGTCAAAAAAAGGGAGTTTTATATTAAATTCTACTACATTTTATATTAATATTAATAAATAATGCCATTTTGCATTTTAGTCTTGGTACACTCTAAAAAAGCTGGATTATTTGCACAGTCTATACGTAATTGTTTTAGAGCCCAGCGTTTGGTTTAATTCTTCTGCTGGAACATGCTAGCAGTGCAGCATCTGAGTCAGTTTTGCTACTGCAGTGTCACTGGTTCCAACACAAATCGAGAGACTGAGAATTCTCACCTATCAGGCAAGAGATGAAGTATATGGCTGAGAGAAAATCCGTGAGTACCTTATTTCTCCTTATTTCTCCTCTGTTTTCAGATTTAACATGTGACATAAGTTAGCAGTAGCCAAGAAAATGCAAGCTCGCTAAATGGACAACCACAAGCTCATTGCTAAGACTACAGAGGGGTTTGAGAAGACCAGCGCAGCTAATGTAGGTGATGACATGCTTCCTCGGGTCATGACCCAGTTGTATACCTACAGCTAAAGGACAAGGGACACTGCTTTGAAAAGAACAGTTTACACAAGATACAGTGTACACTGGAAAGTACTGCATTTAAGTCACACTGGACTATTTAAACCACTATCTGCAATATCATCCTGACATTTACCCCTGTAGTTTCACTGCAATTCTTATCTCTAGACCCCGGCGTCATGTCACTGTCATCACGTCACTGGCGCGAGTCACACGCTGTGATTAAATGGTGGAGATTTTCCTATCATCAGGTAGAACCGCAGAAAACACCTCATCAGTGGTGAAATGCCTACAAGAGGTCACCAAGGCTCTCTACTTAAATTTATTGCCTTGTCCTTTACTTAGTGATTATATGTATTTTTTCATTTTCATTAGTTTTGTGAATTATCTAATATCTAAAAATATCTAATTTTGTGTTGTTTATATATTATAAATTTATTTAAATGTTTTTAAATATACAGTAGAATTATTGAGATTGTATTTTCATGTGCACAGAAGTAATATATAAATTAGTAATATTTTGAAGAAATAAAAATGTAAATATTGCAGTTGGTTTTAGTGGTTTGCAACGGAGTTGTGTTGTTTATATATTATATATTTATTTAGATGTTTTTAAATATGCAGTATAATTACTGAAATTGTATTTTCGTGTGCATAGAAGTAATATAAAATATATATTATTTATATTATATATATGGTTTTAGCAGTTTGTAACAGGGCTTTAACAACTTTGCAAAAGTTGTTAAAAAGAAAGGTATAGCAAAAGAATACATAGAGAAAAGTAATGATGCTTCCAATGAGTTATATATTTTTAATTAACATGTATTTAAATGCCCTATCAAGGTCACAAATAGGAACAACCCAGAAATAAGCATAAAAATGACCTGAGGTTTGGCCATAATTAACCAACTTTTGGGTGGTTAAAACAACCCAGGACATTGGGCTCTACACATAACCAAGTTACATTAACATGTGTTCTGTTAAATACTGCCAATGCTAATCCTTCCTAATGCTCTAGTTGAAGTCTACTCTATGTAGACTTCATAGATCGTAGATCGTGGGAGTCGATAGTACAATATGATCCAATATATATGTGCGTTTGGGGGTATATGCACACACTCCAGGTGCACAAGATTCTTAAACTGTACACATAAATTAAAAATTACAAATCATGGCAGTCACACAGCCTTCTTCCCAACACCAGTTCGGAGGCTTAAGATGAGATTGCATGACTGATAATTAATCTAAATATTAATATACAGTATGTTTTCTGTGCTGCAAATTTCAAAAGCGCAGCTAAGATGAGACATTCCCGAAACAAAAAAAATTCAGCTGTGATCAGTGGTGCTTGCTTAGCTAAATTACTCTTAAAATTCAAATTTTCTTTGCTCTTAAACCTTTTCCATCAGCAAAGACTCGAGACAGTTAAGAATATGAAGGAAATTAAATAGTGTCAAAATTGAAGTTGCATCTCATTGCCGCATTGATATTATTCAGCTATTTATTAAATGTTTAGCGTGCACTTGAAAACATCAGAGTGTCAAACAGGCGGACAGGTTAAAAAACAAAGTAGGCTGTGTTACTGCTTGGCAGCTGTAATGAATTCTGAAAGGCAGAAATTCTGATCCTCTCGCACTTCCTGCCCACGGACTGAGGCACGAGGATGTTTATGATTGCTCACGCAGGAGGAATGTGAGGACTAGTTCACTGGGTCAGAAAGGGACCTGAGCAACACACACACACACACACACACACACACACACACACACACACACACACCAGTCCTACCATTCGTGCTATGCTACACCTAAACCATAATCTTACTTTAACAATCCAAAAGAAAGTCTTTTGTCTCTTGTAGTTTTTTTTTTTTTTTAAATAAAAAGCTTTAAAAAAAAGAAGCATTTTATCTTGTTGGGACGAGGTCAAAACTGTCAGATATTCATTTAAGATATAACATCAACATATAACCCCCCGTCCCCCCAACACATGTTCTATTTTTGAGTGAAACTAGCTATCTATGTCTTAAACTTCTCTTTATCTCTTTTAGTTTGTTTTTATCTTTGTGTTTTTAATTTTCGCACAGAAACATTCAAAGTAATGTTTTCAAATTCATCATATATTATTCGCCACCCAGTGCTCAAAACTCATAAGTTTACATACAATTAGACTAAAGATATTCAATCTCAGGTTTTCACAACTCCATACATTCCATGTCACTATACATATACTATATATATCGTTCTTTTACCAAGTCAATTAGGGCACCTACTTTGTTCAGAGGTCATTTTAAAACAGTTAATCAGTTTAAAAATCAGTTAGAAGACAGATGTATTTCAGTACAAATGTCTTCTCTTTTTATAGTACAAGTTTTGTTAGAGATGGTTTAAGACTTCTGCATTATTGAAGTGACGTGTGGCCAAGTATGGTGACGCATACTCTGAATTTGTGCTCTGCATTTAACCCATCCAAGTGCACACACAGTAGTGAACACACACACCGTGAGCACACACCCGGGGAGCAGTTGGGGTATGGTGCCTTGCTCAGGGGTCTCACCTCGGTCGTGGTATTGAGGGTGGAAGAGAGCGCTGGTCATTCACTCCCCCCACCTACGATCCCTGCTGGACCTGAGACTCGAACCCACGTCCCTCAGGTTCACCTTCAGGTTACAAGTCCGACTCTCTAACCATTAGGCACACGTTAAGCCACGACTACTTGAATCAGTACAAAAACATTTTATATTTTTAAACATTACTTTTCCAACAAAAAGTTAAATGTTACAGAAAAAGTGTTTGTATATCAGTAAAGAAAGCAACCTATTACATATCAGACGACTTTTCAGACAAAAAACATAATGAAGGCTTTTGCATGCAAAAAAAGAAAAAAAAAGCAATTTCAACAGTCAGAGACTCCAGAAGAGTTGAAATACTTGAACTGTTTGGCCATAATGATCAGTGCTATGTCTAGAGGAAAAAGGGCGCAGCTTTTAATCTGAAGAACACCATCCCAACTATTGAAGCATGGGGGTGGCAGCATCATATTGTGGAGGTGTTTTGCTGGAAAAGGGACTGGTTCACTTTAGAAAATAGATGGCATCATGAGGAAGGAGGATTATCTAGAAATACTAAAGAAATACCTCAAGACACGAGACAGAATAAGTTAAAGCTTGGCTACAAGTGGGTCAGAATAATGGTCCTAAGCACACAAAATGGTTTAAAGACACTAAAGTAAAAATATTGGCGCCCTGACCTGACTCCTATAGAAAATTAGTGATCTTAACTGAAAAAGCATTATCTCAGCAAGGAAGCCCACAAACCTGAGAGAGTAACACCAGCTCTGTCAGGAGGAATGAGCAAAAATCCTGACAAAGAATTGTGAGCAGTTTGCAGAAGTCTACACCAAGCATTTGATTCAAGTTCAAGCATTTTAAATGCAATGCCACCACATATTAACAAAGTGTATGTAAAAATTTAAACCACTGAAAATCTCTGAAAAGTTTTACTTAAAAATCTGTCTCTTAGCTATTATTTTGAAATGACTTCTTATGGAAATAAAGTGGATATCCTAAGTGACTTAGCACAGGAAATGTATGGCAACATGAAATGTCGGGAGTTGTGGGGGAAAAATAAACCTTCAGTTTTGTGTGTGTGTGTGTGTGTGTGTGTGTGTGTGTGTGTGTGTGTGTGTGTGTGTGTGTGTTTGTGTGTTTTCATCCACATTGTGCACACACTGCACTCTCAAAAAAAGGTTCCATCTAGTCCTTTGGGGCACCTATAAAGAAACATAAAACATAGAGTTTGTTTTTAAGAAATGTTTTGGAAATGTAGAACCATTAACGTATCCCAAAAAACCCTTGCGAAACCTATGCTCTAAAAATGTATACTGTCAGTTTAAGTTTAGGATTAAATTAATACTAAGATGTTTACACTGGGCCAAATTCCATTCAGATAATTTCACATAACAAACATCAGTTTCAATTAGTCATCCATAAGTTGCATTGCAGTGGATACAAGCGTCTGATCTGAGGGGAAGGAGGAAAAGAGAGATGTAAAGAAGTAAAAAAAAAAAAAAAAGCTGTAGAACCGGAAGAAGGGATTAAGAGAAACGGATATCCCATATTCCTTGTTGTGAGTTGTGACCAGTTGGGACTAGTTAGACACACAAATAAACACACACACACACACACACACACACACACACACACACACACACACACACACACACACATTTTTCATATACCTATGTCTATACCCCTAACCCTAATCTTAATAATTAAAGAAATCTTTTTGGATTTGGATTTTTTTTGTGCTTTTTATGAACACAAAGATCACCTAACCAACTGCCAGTACCCAGTAACATGCAAATAGTGTTTTGGATATATTGTTTCTGCATTATCTTATCAGGCAAGGTTGACTGCATGTGTAAGTCATGTACAGTATGTCTATATGTTAATTGCTCCTGCTTGTGTGTGTGTGTATGTGTGTGTGTGTGTGTGTGTGTGCATGTGTGTTGGGGGGCAGGCTGAGGGGGGTGTTCACCTGACCCCCTCATGCCCTGTGGTTGCTAAGTGATAAGAGATCATTCTTAGCACACTATTTGTTCCATGTTACAAAGGCCTAAACCACATGTGGGTGGCAGTGAATTGTGGGAGATCATATCACATCACGTTGCCATGACAAGTAGAAAGTCAATAATGGCGCGTTGTGCCACACAGCTGTTCCTCTTTCCATTTTTCCTCTTTCTCATTCTCTTAATCTCTCTCATCATCTTTCAGTGAACCTTCACTTGTTTTTCCTTTACTTCATAATTCATGGTTCCTTTCTATCTGCGTGCACCACTAATCCAAAAACATCAAGCCTTTAAAAATATTAAATGGGTACTTTAAATGGGTCTAAGTGGGACTTCACACAAGGCAACTGTTTAGGTGGAAGCTGTAGTAATTGTACAGTAAATGTGTACAGTGAAACTGATGCTTAGCAAGTATTAGTGTTTATATCACAAGTGTACAACTATACTGTATATATTTGCAGTATAATGGCCAACACACAGCATATTGGGAACACACAGCATGATGCAGTTTGCTTACTCTGTACAACTACAATTTTTTGAGAGTTGATAGTGATAGTTTTCTTGATATTATTTTATCTACAATATATGCAGATATATTAGGGAGAAGTGAGGGGTGGAGAGAAAAGCTATTACGGTACATTTGGGCAGTTTTTATTGCACCTGTAGCTCTATATATCCTTTAAAAATTCATCATATTGGTATTGTATATATTGTATATATTGTCATGAGTCACGATTTAATCAAAACTTAATAATGAAGATTATATAAAAAGCCAGCAATGATAATGATAATTATGAATACAGTAAGGGTGGGGCACAGTGCCTTTGTGTGATGTAATGTATGTACATTGTTGTATAGTTAATTACTGAACAAATTCTGAATTTCAAGAACTGCAAAACAGAAGCTTACATATGTAACCATGGCCCTGTGAATGAGTGGACCTGGTGTTTTCCTGTTTGCTTATTTCCTTGTCGAGTACTAATAGCAAAATCATCAGCTTGTGATTGTGATTGCACGTGTGTAGTATGAAAAGGCCCACGCTACATCACACTCATCCTCCGATCCACACTCATTCTCGTCAACCCGAATGTCAACCTCCCTTCCTTCCAGTCCACAAGGACAGTTTCCTTCAGAACTAGTTGAGACCGTGCGTCAAAGTCTGCCACCAGGGTTTGTAACACATCCTGATAGTGCACCTTGTCAACAACACCTTGTCAACAACAAACAGAAGTAATCTTGAGGCTGGGAGACTTCTCTCCCTAGTATCATCTGCCCCAGTGCAGAAGTGTGATTTAAGGAGAAGTACAGTATCTTAAAGAAGTGAAGTAGAACCACATTTGCAAAAAGGAACCACCCCAAAATTCTCTCGGAAGCCTGGCATGGCCTCCCAAGGTTTCTTCACCATGTCATTTCTGAGAAGTTTTTCTTTCCAAGTTCATCACAATAAGCATTGGACAAAGGACTTGTGTCCAAAACATCCTGCGTATATAGTGTATGTTGCCTGGGTTTTGCCTAGAGTCCCAGCCTGAATTATTGTACCATTTCAGCCCTGTCCTCCAGTCTATGAATGTGGTACCGGCATGGGACAATATGGTCATGGGGATACATATGCGGCTATAGACCTCCATAGAGCAACTGGCAGTATCTACTTTGTTTAAGATGTGCTTGTGTCCCCAGGTTGAATGTGGTAGAGCCCAAACCAATCCATTCATGCATTCAAGGGACAAGAAGGGACGCAATGGCAGTGGGTGGTGCACAAGTGGAAGGGATGAGAATGTGCTGGGGGCATCACTGTATGATTCTTTGTGCAGGGCATTACCTAGGAGTGTGGCAGCCAGTTTGTTCCTCTGTTACTGTAGTCTGTAATACAGAAGGATTTTGCAGATGAGAAAGTTGTGAGGGAGTGGCTGATCCTGGGCTATCCTTTATTAACTTTTTACATGCTCATCCTTCCGCACCTCCTGGAAGGAATCATATATAGCATTAGTAGTTACCAGCCTGTCGTATTTGGGGCAGTCTATTTGGTCTTATTGAAATCTAAGAAACTGCATTCCTGGAGGAGCGGACTTGCAGATAGGTAATAATTAGGCCTATTTTGTGTGCTAGGATGGTGGGGACCTACTGAGTATCTAGGACTGTAGGACTTGAGTCCAATACATTTTCTGTATTGACTTGGACTTTTCTCAGACATATTCACAGTTGTACTTTCACTTGTCTCAGTCTTGGGCATTGGATAAATATGGTCTTGGTCTTGACTGAGAGTTTGTAAAAATAATGTTTTTGCTGTCTTTTCTTTTTGCACACACAAAGTTTGACAAGAAGTAATTCCTTCTTCAAGAAAGCATAACCTAATCATGGGTGCAAACCATGAATGAAACCAACTAGCTGAAGTAAAGACTTAATCTCTAAAAAGATTTGATGGTTTTTGGTCTTGATCTTGACCCAGTTTCATTTTCATTTGGACTCGAACTTGACTTGATATTGGCTAGTCCTGGTCTTGGACTTGTCTTGGACTCGACACTGGCAGTCTTGAATTCAGCCCTAGTATTACCATGCACACATGCCTCATAAGTTGAACCATAGTTTGCATAATTCCCGTTCTGAATAGACTGGTTTTAGGGCGGTGTCCAGAAGTGATGTTTCCACTGTGGTCATCTTGAAACTTTTGGTGATAGTACACCAGCTGTGGGTAGCTTTGACACCACTGCTACTCATGCACATTAGTAGCCAGATTTATTTAAAAGATTTTTTGTGTCATTTTTAATGTGAAAAGATGCCTTTTTTTTTTACATTGTTTTCTAAAGAAAGTCAATGTTTGGCTATAAAGCACACTGTAATTTGACTGTTTGGGAACCTTAATAATAGTGTAAGCCTTACAGCAACTACAAAAAAACAGTTCCATAACTAAATTGCTTAACATTACTACCCATCAATAACAAACAGATGCACAAAACCCCCAAAACATAAAATTGCGTGTAGAGGTAAAGACAGATTAATAGAGCTTCTCCACCAACCAGCATGGCTTGCCAAGTCTATGCAACAAATGTGAACCCAGGATTATCCCTGTCCTGGCTGAGTCTATCACCATTGCTTGGTAATTCTACCAGGGAACATAGGTATAGTTTCTCTGGAGGTTATCTGGTGGTGCCTTGATAGGCATGAGTAGTAAAGTACTACTGGAATTTTAAATAAACAATTTTGAAATGAAACTAGCCATATCTCATTTGATGTTAAAATGTGTGTGCATTTTTGAGACACAGCAGGTTTCTTTTAATGGCTTTCATTTAATGTCTTTCCAAAGTCCCAAACACAGACAAGTGTACCAATACCTTAATCTTTACAGGTGTTTGACTGCAAACCTTTACCAGACAGTGTTAAACACACTTTCTGCAATATTCATGAGAAAGTTAGAGTAGGGAAAACATCAAAATATGCAGGGTTGGGGAACTGCAGGATCGTCTTCATGCTAACCACAAATTCCTGAGCATGCAATGGCAAAAAATCTGCTGCAAAATGATCTAAGTTATACACTTCCTCACAAACACACGAACAACCATGCCCCAGTGGACCTCAGATGTATGTGTTCACTGCACTGGCTGATTATTTTTATCTGTCACAGGAAGCACCCTTATGATAATAAACCCACAGATCAGAGTGATGACAGATCCCAATTAGGCTGAAAAAATTGGTGGAGAATGATGACTGGGGATGAGCTCTAGAGATTATCTGCTTTGTGTAATGAGGATTTCAGGATTTCAAAAGGAACTGCACAAAATTGAAACCTCTCTCTTACACACACACACACACACACACACGCATGCACACACGCACACGCGCCAACACTGGCATAACTGACATATGTCCACCTAAAAAGTTAACACCTGGACCTCAAACAGGCCCCTCCCCACCCTTATACACATACACACAAAACACATCTGAGTATCTCAGGGGTCAGCAGAGGCATCAGAGAAACTGGAGAGCAGACTCCAGCTGGAAGAAACAATTCAACACAGTAGACAGAGAAGAAGAGAGAGATTTTCATTGTTTAAGTCACTGCTGCCAGTCACTTGTGTCAATCACAAAAGATAGGATTAATCTACCATTGCATCTACCGTTAATCTACCATTGCATTCAAAACAGACCTAATAGTTATGTACAGTACAGAAGAAATAGTTATGATACAGGACAAAAAAAAAGACTTTGGCTCAAGTCCAGAAGTAATTTTTTTCACTCCTTTCCTTCTCCACTGCTTATTCAGATGTGGGCATGGCTGCAGATTTCCCTTAGGCTGTGTATGTGTGTGTATGTGTGTGTGGTGGGGGTATTTTAGAAACTACAGCTGGTGCTGTTCATTCTGTCTGTGTCTGATCAAATGTTGCATACATACAGTATATAAAAGCCTTTAAGAATGCCTTTGACAAAAGAAGAACGTATTGAAATCATTCTCATGGCTGGATCGGGAAGCTGACGCAAGGTTGCGATGGACTTTAATAGGAAACATGGCAAGCACATGACACATGACACTGTTGCCAAACTTATTAACAAATTCGAAAAGCCTGGAAGTATTGCAGCCCAACCGAGAAGTGGACATCCACGAACATCCACTGACAACCTACGTGGTGCTGGCATACATAGACCCCTGTGTATGGAGACTTTTGGGACACCCTGTATTTGCACACACACAGTAGAATACACAAGGTGTGTTTGTGTGTTTTAAATATTTTCATTACTCACATTTATGATGTTCTTTTCCAAGACAGTGTATACACAGTCAAGAATCATCTCCAAAATAGTCAAAGAGGATTTTTACTAAAGACAATTTGAGGAGTGGCTTCAAAAAGCTATTATAAACAGCTAAATTAGAGAAAAGATGTGTAGTGTGAATGTGGATACAAATAAGGAAGGATCCACAAAATGAATGACATTTTATTCCATTATATAGTTATACTAGATAAATGTTCCATATATTTAGTATGCTCCAAGCTGACTATCAGTTACATGTCAAACCTGCAAGACAGCAAGATATGCATCTTTCCTCTGATGTGTGACCACAAACTTTTAGTGTTTGCATTAAATGTCAATATGTGTGAATGCATGCATATCATGCATATGTGGTTGTGTGTGTTTGTGTGTGTGTGTATTCGAGGGAGAAGGAGTGGCAGAGAGAGGCACTTAAGGTGCTGGTTCAGTAAGAGGTTAGAAGCTGACATGCTGATATTTGTGAAAGAATCAGGTTCCACAGAGAGAGGTGTGTGAGATTCAGAGTGAAGGAAGTAAGTAGTTCCTGATCACGTGTAGAAACAACACATTCAGCACAGCTCTGTGTGTTTAATGTGTGTGTGTTTTTTTGTAAATGTGTGCATGTGAATTTTCCTTATAGGATCATAGCAGCAGGTGTGAGCAGTGATAGACATGAAATGTCTGAGAGTTGGGTGAACAAGTGAAGTAGCTATACTCAGACGTTAGCTTCTGGCAGTGAAGCTTTGACTTTAAAAGCTATTAATTTCTTCAAAGAAACTGGGAAGAAGTCTTTAAAGGGATGCAAGGTAATGCTGGGAGAATTACTCCTCTTTCATTTTGAACAATAATTGGGATTAATGTATCTCTCCACCCTAATTGAAGATGACAAAAATAATCATAGATTCTTATTTAATACTGTAGCAAAATTAACTAGGAATAAGACCACAATAGAAATACGCACACAATCATTATATAGCAGTGATGACTTCATGACATGAATTTTGTCAATGGTAAAATTGAAAATATAGTTTTATAATTAACCCTGTAGATAATAATATAATAATCTCAGATCAACGATTACAATGTTTTACTCCCCTTCAAGAGACAGAACTAATTTCATCATCAAAATCATAAACCTGTATACTAGGTCCTTTACCTACATGTTTCTTCAAACAGGTAATTCCTGAAACAATCAAACCTCTTTCAAAGATAATCAATTCTTCCCTTAGCATTCTACCTAAATCTTTTAAACTAGCAGTTATCAAGCCCTTGATTAAAAAACCTGACTTTGACCCCTGTCAGCTGTCTAACTATAAAACATCCCCTTTATCTCCAAACCTCCCCTTTATCTCCAAGATCCTAGAAAAGGCTGTAGCACAGCAGCTATGCTCATACTTACATAGGAATAATTCATGAAATGTATCAGTCAGGATTTAGGCCTCATCACAGCACAGAGACAGCACTGGTTACAGTGGTAAATGACTTACTTCTGGCCTCTGATCAGGGTTGTGTCTCTTTGCTTGTGCAGCTTTTGATACCATTGATCATGCTATTCTCCTCGATAGACTAGAAAATGTAGTAGCCATTAAGGGGACGGCCCTCTCCTGGCTCAGGTCTTATTTGACTGATCGCTATCAGTTCGTAGACGTAAATTGTGACTTCTCTACACATACTAAGGTAAAGTTTGGCAAGGCTCTGTTTTAGGCCCACTGCTCTTTTTTTTTATATATATGCTACCTCTGGGCAAAATTATTCGTAAACATGGTATTAGCTTCCACTGGTACGCTGATGACACACAGTTTTACGTTTTAGCAAAGCCAGATGATAGACACCAGCTTAATAAAGTTGAGGAATGTATAAAAGACATTAGAAACTGGATGCTTATTAACTTTCTCTTACTTAA
>CM074994.1:7217419-7236268 GCA_037576825.1 Pangasius krempfi | reverse complement strand
TTATAGATTTATGTTGTTTTTTTCAGCCTAATGATGGCCTCCTTCACTTGCATTGAGATCTCCTTGGACTTCATATTAGTAGCTCCAGTCGAATAGCTGCCAAATATCAACTCAATACCTGATATCAATTGTGCTCAGATCTGCCAAGATAATGAGGTGTGAAATTCATTCAAGTACAATACAGATTTAAGCAAGCTTACTACAGTTTACTTTTGATATACTATTGTGCTTCAGCATACTAGTATACTTTTAACATGCCAGAATTTGAAGAGAAGCACACTAGATGCTAAATAAACTATCAGTCTACTTTTAATAGCAATAAATAGTATATATGCTAAATACTAAGGTTTACTTATTTATGTTTGATTTAGCAAACTTTGCAGTGAACAACAGACAAAAAAATTTTCAGTTAAGATGTTCCTCAGTGGTGCAGTGGTAAAAGATTCATCCTATAATCAGAAGATTCAATCCTACTGATGACAAACATGACCTTTCTCTCTCTGAATCCTTTAGTCAGAAAATCTTTGGTCTTTTTATGCCATTCTATTTCTGAAAAGACATAAACTTGACCTCAGTCAAATAATGTAAAAGTATGGTGACAAACTTCATGCAAGTCACATTCAAGCAGCATAAAATTGTTCCTGCTACACATCAACCACAACTCAATTCTGACCCATCAGAATTTTTCTTAGTGACCTTGTAATCGACACTCCTCACCTCACCAGGGGATAAGAATGACGGGTGTGTTGGGGAAGGGGGGTGTGATCAGGGTCTGCATGGAGGGGTGTCTCTCTGTATTCAGAGGTCTGTTCACTCAGGATATTTGACCAGTATTTGCCCTTTATCCCCTAGTCCTCCCCTTCTAAACCCCCCACCAGATCAGTCAAATTGGATCAAGATGATAGCAATAATTGGCTCAAGCTGTGGCCAGAACTCGGATGGATCCAATGATCCATATCTGTGTTTGTCACTGGTGTCTGTATGCTTCCACGCTTTCAGCCAGATCCCCTTATGAGTGTCGGCACATGACATCACAAGAGCGTTGGAGAGGTTACATCTTCAAAGATGTCTTGGAATTTATTCTCTTCCAGTGCTTTTATGCCATTGCATTTCCACAGACCCTGATCAACAGTCCCTGGATGTTGTGTGACACATTAGTGCTGATTTGAAACAGGATTAAAGATCTTTGAAAATAAAAAACCTAAAATGGTGTATGGAGAAAATCCGGTATGGCTGTGCAGCTTGCGCCTTTTAGGTATAAGATAAGATAAGATAAGATAAACTTTATTGATCCCACAGTGGGGAAATTCACTTGTCACAGCAGCTCACAGACAGTTAAAGTGCAGGAAGAAAGAAAAAGAAGGAAGAAAGAAAATATATTTGACTCTCATCATGTAATCTGTATCCACAGAAAGTCTTGGATGACTGATATTGCAACTCAGTCTCCTGAGAGTGTGTATGGGAAAAATGCAGAGTTCACATTGTCTTTCTAATTGACTGGCAGTATGTGTTCATAGTTTTAAATATTTTTTCCAGCTGTAATTAGCCATTTAAGGAGCACCTAAGGCCAAGATACATGTTTAAAAATTTAATATATTTTATTAAATTCAAATCCAAAATTAAAGGTTGGAGAACACATTAACACACACAAGCATCTAAACTAGACATACACAATAATACTAGACCTTAAAATCAGTCTCACACACTATAGAGAAGTGTTAAGTGGTTTGGTCGCATTTTCATATTGATACTGTATTGTATTTAATAGTAATATATTTTATTTACACAGTGTACAAAAAGTATTCAGGAAAATTATTTACAAAAATATTTACAAGCATAAAAACAGACAATTTTTGTTTTAATGCACAGACAAGCTACAACTGAGGTCCCACTACAACTGCACTGCACGTTAGACTCATTTTAGCCTCACCTCCTTATCTACTCAAAGTCCTGTCCCCAGCTCATACTACCATTCGGATCGTAATGTAAATTCATTCATTCATCTTCAGTAACCACTTCCACATACATGAGTTCACAGACAGCCATAATTAAAGAGTAAGCCAGATCTCTCACCTAGAATTTTAGCATGAGCAATTCTGCACTTGGCTCCTGGCCAAAGATGGCTAGGGCATCATCAGAATTCAAACTCACAACATCCTGATGATAGGGAGAACACTTTTCTTTTGCACCACTTGGGAGCATTTAATCATTTAAAAATGCATTAAGCCATCTAAATATCTCATTGCATTTTCTGAATTTTGCTCTGAAATAAGTAACAAGGTTGAGTTTTTTTTTTTTTGCAAATACATAAAATGTGGTTAACTACTATCCACACATAATAAGGTTTCTGAAATATTGTAACTATAAAGAGAAATTGTAATTATAGTGGGCTGGGACAGTCTATGAGACACGTCTCCCCCAACAGTGTCCCAACGTATTTCTCTTTTGCTCACGCTCACATTCACTCTCACTCACACACACACGCACCCACACACACTAAATGAGATGAAAGGAAGAACAGTGTTATCAGGAAGGTAGATCAGGGAGGGTGCTCTCCTGTCCTGCACAACTGATGCATTTAATTACAGCACTCATTATTACAGCGTGCGTGTGTGTGTGTGTATATGCACGTGCATGTGTGTGTTTGTGGTCCTGCTACTCTGAAAGCCCACATCTTGTCTGACAAGTTCAGCTCAGTGTTACCATGGTTAATGATCAGATTTCCATACTGTATCATGCATTTGAGATCAGTTAGTTAATGCATTTCATATCTGTGTGTATATATTTCACTAATCCCATGCCATTTTGCTTTTGTAATATGTGTTTTTCAAAATGGCTTTTGATTGGCATGATGTAGAAACATGAAAAGAACACAATGTTCAGTTTAAAGGGCTTCAGTCATGTGGAACTGGATGTTTTTTTCACACCATTCTGTGTAAACTGTGGTGTATGAAAATCCCATAACATCAAAAGTTTCTGAAATACACAAATCAGTCCACCTAGCAACAACAACCATGGCACAGTCACATTTTCCCCCATTCTGAAGTTTGATATAAACATTTAATGAAGCTCTTGACCTGTATCTGCATGATTTTATGCATTGTGCTGCTGCCAGAGTACTGGCTGATTGAATAATTGCATGAATGTGCAGGTGTCCAGGTCTTCCTTTAAAGTGGCTGGTGAGTGTATATAAGCATGGTTCTATGACTGAGTGGAGGACTGACAAAATGGTTTCCTTTGGAACTAATGTTCCCTTTTGCTCATTTCCTTGCTGAGTACCAGCAGTAAAGTTGTCACCGTGTGCCTGTGTGAGTAGCCAATAAAAGGTCCTGGCAAAAACAGTGCTTATCCTCTGGCCATTCTCATTAACCCGAGTGACTCATCTGACACGGTGATTCTCCATGTAGTTCAGTTGTAGATGCATGGGTATAATGGAAAAGTTACTGCTAGTCACCTTATAATATTAATGTTGGGTTAGATTTGGTGGCACTCATATATCGTATGTCACATACCCACGATAAGACATTAGCACTTTAGCAGAAGAATCTGAATATAGTGGACACCCCAAAAACCAACCAGGGCAGAGCGAGGATGTCCTCCTTTTGAATTTTACAATCACACGATCCATAACAAGGCATGGTAGACCATTAATTCATTGTGGCACAAACTAAGACAGTGAATCAGAGCCATAGAATCACTTTAAAAGCTGTCTGTGCTCCATACAAGATATGTACTGTGCATGGATCGGAAACATCTTTAGAGTAGCTCACACCCACATGTCAGCAGGTCTGTTGCTGCTGTCACTCATCAGTCCTGTGTGCCATTTAAGCAGGTCACTAATGCAGCAGACCATTCAAATGATAAAATAACACACACACACACACATCCTTACATTGTGTACCCACACATACACCCCATCACACAGAACATACACAGAGCCACGTGTGCATACATCCCCGAATACACACACACACACACACACACACACACACACACACACACACTATCTGTAAAATAACAATTTATATAATGTTAACAATGTTAACAATTTCTATAACAAATTTAATCAGTAATCAGATTTCATCTGTGAATTAGCCATTCTGCAATAAATTCTAGATAAATAACAATCAATTGCAATATCAAGTTAGTGCCAAACTGGTACACAGTCTCTTCTCTTTAGTATGTAATGTTTAATACATTATGCTCTTAGCAACTATCTTCTATGCACTAATGTTCCCTTTATCACAAATGGTACTATATAGAAATATTATCTACATTAAATACATTATATTATCTACATTAGTTTCTCTTATGCATTACTTAAATGGACAACCATTCCCACAATATCTTTGAATAAATTCAATAATAACTTGAGATAAATTCATCATGTCAGTTTCAATATCTCATAATCATAATATCCAAAACTTTGGGATTTTGTTGTCACGTCATATGTCTCTGTTTCAGTGTTTCTGAAAATTAGTGGAATCCTATAATCAGAAACCTATTTAATCCTAAATATTCCCAGCTGTGTGAGTAAATTAATTTTACTCCTTGGACCACACCATGGCACAGACTGTATGAATTTTCAATTAATTGTTTTGGAAAAGTTTGGGAAAAACTGCTGTTGACTGACTAAAAAGTTTTAAAAGCATATAGCAGCAAACAAACAATACAAATGATAGTAAATGCACAGGATTTTTTTCATATATGTGAGGAGACTGGTAAAACCATTTTGACATTTTTTTTTACCATATGATGCTCTAAAAACTACAGGCTTTCCTGACGTGAAATGTTTCTCTTTTGAGTATATCTCAACCATTTTAAATATTTCATTTCACTGAGAGATACCAAGGTATTACTCCATTTATTTTAATTTAACATGCAATAAATAAGATATATAAATTATAATAATGTAAAATGTCCATCTTCACATCAGCCTTTATTCATAGCCTGTAGACTGATAGCCTGTTCAGAAGTTCAAGCCATCTAGTAGCCATTCCATGTTCCAGGGCCTGCACCTCCCTACTCATCACAATCTGGAGACAGATCTCCAGACATGGGCAGGACTTTCTTAATTCAGTACTTTCTGGTCTTTGAGGTCTAAGTCCATCAGTATGCCTCTGAGAGTGTCTGAGTGGCTTACATGTTCTCCCTGCTGACAGGACCCTGGAGTGGTGCTACTGCACCCTGGGAACATTGGTTAGGTTTTCAACCACCCTGCTGTGAGCATCCCTGGCAGCTGAGAGACCCTGGAATAAGCACACACTAATCACATACTTATACTTGCGATTCGCCAAAACCATTGAAGGGCAAGCTTGCAAGTCGTGATTGGGGTGGCTAGCTGGTGGACAAATATTGTGATAGAGACAACTGGAGTGAAAACAGCATGACCCCACTGATCTAACCACATTTAACCCAGCACTAGCTGGTCACCTGAGATTAATGTAGAAGAGTCTATTGTTGTTCAAGCTTGACCAAGGAAGAGAAGAGGATATGAGAAATAATGCCTATTAATGGGCTACTTTCATGACCAGTGCTATGGAAAAGGTCATGCTCACCAGGGGGACTGGGGTAGGCTTCATTACCAACCTAACTTTCTCAGATGGTACTAATACAACTTATACCATGATGGTACCATAGTAGACTGTTTCTCCAGACCTGCACACTTGCTTCTGGACTATGTTTAATACAACCATAGGCTTTCCTCAGCTTTCAACCCCAGTCCAACTAATAGAATGTACCAGTCAGGAAGAATTACCTCTGATGTGTGGCACTTGGAGTCAGAAAATGGTCTGGTAAGAAGTGGCTATTAGCCAACTCTACAACACCTCTGTGATACCTTCGTGGGTATGGTGGGAAATGAGGGTGTGGTAGGCAGAATTTGGACCTTTGGTCCCCTTTCTTCACTGCTAGACACGCAAATAGAGTCACACACAGGTGAACACTTATTTATGGAATTACTCATTCCTTCTCCTGGACTCCATTCCCAAATGGTGCTTGACCACACCTCCATCTCCACATACCTCCACTGCCTGTCTCAGGCTGGGCAGCTGTCCAGCCTGCCATAGTAAGTCAAATGGGTCATAATTTTAAAAGCATTAAAAGCTTTTAAAGATAGACTAGTCCATCTGTTTGCAGATGGTAAACAGTGGTATAAATCAATTTAATCCCCAATAATTCATACAGTTTGCAAAGTGTATGTAACATAAATGTAGTGCCCTGATCCTGAAACAGACTCTGATTTGACAGAGTCTTGACAAAGTCTGAAGAATGTCTCTGCAACATTGCGTCCAGGTGTTTTTTGCGTTGCCCTTATGCATTCTGCGATGCCCTAAAGCGATGCCCTTGTGCATTCTGTTCTAATGGCCCACTGAGGTCCATACCAAATCTCTTGAAGAGAACCTCAATCAAAGAAGCGGCAGATTGATGCTTTTGGGGTGGCTGGCAGATTGATCAGCTCACATTTGCAACATGTAGTACACCACCTGTAATAATGACTTATAAAGACCATTCAGTGCTTTATAAGTCATTATTAATATTTTAATTTTTAAAATTAAAATTTTAATTTTTAAAATTAAAATTTCAGTGTGAAATTTTACCGAGAGCTAATGTGGATAGTGTGGATAAGATAGGGGTGATGTGGTTACATCTTCTTGTTCTAATAAGGACTTCTGAATTCTGCTGAATTCTGAACAAACTGGAGCTTGTTAGGCACTTTGTGGAACATCCAGACAGCAGAGCATTACAATAGACCAACCTAGAGTTAACCTAGAGTGGCATTATATTTATTATATTAGCAATATTTCTGAGAGGAAAGAAAGATTTTCTAGTAATATTATCTATATGAGCTTCAAATGAGAGTCAATAATCACACCATGGTCTTTTACCATGTTGTACACAGTTATAGAAGGGATTTATTTATAATTGCACTATCCGTTATCATCCAATGAGGATGGGTTCCCTTTTGAGTCTGGTTCCTCTCAAGGTTTCTTCCTCATATCATCTCAAGGGGTTTTTCCTTTCCACCGTTGCCTCTGGCTTGCTCAGTAGGGATAAATTCACACATTTACAATTTATTTTGCTTCTAGCTGCCTGTGGTCCTAATAGAAGTATTTCTTCTTCTAGTATTTCTAGAAGTAAGTAGGAGGACTTTACTCAGCATCAATTGTTTAATGTCATTTACACATTCCTCAGATTTATTAAGCAGGTTTCTCTCATCTGGCTTTGCTGAAAAAATAAAACTGTGTGTCATCAGTGGAAGCTTATGAATAGTAGTAGGCCAGTGGAAGCTTATGAATAGTAGTAGGCCAGTGGAAGCTTATGAATAGTAGTAGGCCATTTACCACTTTGACCAGCACTACTGTGATGAGTTCTGAGTTTTGACTGATAGATTTCATGAATGTTATTCCTATGAAAGTATGAGCATAACTTTTTCTAGGCTCTTGGAGGCAACCAGGCAAAGCCACTCTTCATTTCTGATTATTTTTCACAAAATCCTTTTGTGCTGATATGTGATAAATTAACCATAGGTAAATTAAAGGAGAATTATAGTTTATTACTAGCTGCATAGCATATCACCAAACAAATATTAAAAACATCAGGCCTTGACCTCCTGGGGCTGTCTTGAGGTGTCTTGTCTAAATAAACACAATTAAATAGTAATTCCATCTAAACTATGAATATAGAAACCATCTCACAGTGGTTGAGAAAATAGAAGCAGTGTTCAGTAATAATATGATTTTAGCAATTGATACTGAATATCTCACAAAGCTGGATTTACTATTGAAACAGAGGAGCAGATTCTATTAAAAGCCACAGTGACATAGTTTATTTTATGGATTCAGACAGGTAAGGATTCACAGTATTATTGTACAGGTATGCATTTTCAGTATTCACCCCAACTGACAGCAATTTCCTTACAGCAAACAATGTATTTTGGCGAGCTTTTGGTTCATTTTAACAAAACAGGAAATATTGGGTGCAGAAATTGAAGAAACGAGCATAACCTCTGTTGATATTGGCATGATATACTAATCCTCTGAATGGAACAGAGTGAAAGATTCAGGAGGGTTTTTACCAGCATATAAAATAATAAAAACTATATAACCTCTAATCAATGTCATTAACTTAAATAAAACATGGAGCAGTATAGACCTCTGGGTCACATCTTTTCTGTACTTTTCATGTAAATAAAATGGTTGAATCAGAACTTTTGTGCAGCATCACAGTACATACCAATATTTAAAACCATATAAAATACCTTCTGGTTGAAATATTTTACTTATTTTATGTTTTAGACATTTAAGATGATGGACCAGTTTTTTGTGTACTAGAACAATCACAGTCTTACTCTTCTGCACATCACAGCTCCCATTTTGAAAACACCACGTGCTTTTGTTTATTTTAATTCTGACTTCCTGTTCTAGTCTGTGCCCTTCTCCTGTTATTGGTTCATTTCCTGTGTGCTTCTTTGTCAAGATTCTCTTAATTACATTGTCTATTCAGACCCTTTTATGTATCTCATTCCTTACACTGTCATTGTGGTTGTATTTGTTCTTGATCTTTGTGCTTGTTTCTCAATTTTGCATTTGGATCTCTAAAGTAGCCTGTTAATGATATTTTGACCCTATGCCTGTTTTTCCAACTACAGTTGTAGGTTTGTGATTGTAAAACACTTGCACTCGTATCCAATCCACTTCATTTGTGACACAGAACTTTTTTTATATACATGTTGGGTAAAACTATCTAGCTATCTAATTAAAGCTTCTTAAAATGAAATATAGGCATTGTGTCTTTTAATTCTTGATTGTGGAGATAGAGCAGGCAGATACTTTTACTGTGAGCAAAAAAACATACCCTGGTTCAAAAAAAGCTTAATGACATTAACATAGTAATGCCAAAATAAACATTGGTAGTGCTCTTCTAAGATGTAGAAATGTATTATTGATGAAGAGGATTAGGCTGGACACGGAATTATAAAAGTTCCACCTAGACATAAATTGTCTAAAGTGCTGGACTGTTTGAATGGCTGGCTTTACATAATGAATCAAGTGGATTTTGAAGTAAATTTTTATCATTTAGATAGCCAGGTAAGGAAATGCTTTGGTTGAACCACCTTCATAGAAATCCATGCAGTGCTAGCTACCTAGATCATACTCCTATGCAGCTACCAATGCTAACTAGCTAACTCTGGTAGTGACGATCAGCTGAAAAACTCATGGGAGCTCATTACAAAGAAAACCAGGACAGTGAAGGAATGCTTGACCATTATTGCAGCAGCAAATCAGTTTGAGACACATTTCACATGTCTATAGGGGTCGTCACCTATCTAACTGATCTCTATGAAGGACCTATGAAAGAATGGAGGCAGGTTCAAGGATATAAAAAAAATAATTGCATTGTTGTTGTACTTCACTTACTTAACTGCTAGAGCTCCAGTCTTGAGTAATTTTGACCCCCAGGAGTCTGAAGCATAGCCAGGAGTCTGTGAAAATGATTGATTGATTGATTGATTGATTTACAGTGATGGAAATCACAACCCAACATTATTAAATTTTATTATATTTCTTATTAATTCTTAGAGTTATTAACCTATGTGATTGGTCATTTTGGTCATTTTAATTATAGGTTTTTATAGGCCATTTGAATATGGGTTTAATCCAAATCTTAATAACTCAAACCATGTAGCCTAAAAATCATGTCAAATTGGACATAACATGTTCTGTCTGAGGAATGTTCAGGAATAAAAAACTCTTTGGCTCCAATATTTAGCCAGAATATTATTGTACATAGCCTAATAATAATAAGTAAAGTAATAATAAGTAAAGACCAGTCTGAGATGCTCTGCATAGCCAGTGGTCAGGTTGCTATAGTTGTACTGGGTAAGGACACATTAAACAGAAACAATGCAAAAGAGACTGACAGTAAAAAAAAAAAAACGGTAAAAGAAGAGAAATTGACTATAGAAAAACTGTGCTGCTACTGGTGTATGGAGCAGTACAAGCTTATCATTCGGATGTGTAAGTGGACATGTTCCATTTCTTCAAAAGTCAATAATAAAATATCATCAAAACAACTAAAAGTTTGCAATCAGAGACAAAAACAACCACCCTGCTGTCGTCATCGCGTTTTACTCATATCCTTCATCCTCATCCTCATCCGTAAACCAGACTGTTGCGTGTCAGGCTACTTCCAGAATGTTTCTGAGATGACAGTGACAAACGACCATCTTTTCCTTAGTCTTTGATTGGTGTGTGGGAGTGGAACAGCATTAATGAGTTGGAGCCATAATTAGCATCCCACTCACTCAACGGCAGAATTTATTCTCTTACTGCCTGTGTGTTCTTTCCTGTGTGGTTTGCCTCCTAATTACTGGCCCCATTCAGCGTGAGTGAGGAAAGCATTCAGCCTGTGTTCTCTCAGATTTTGAAGTTGAAAAGCCTTAAATTAGGATTTGTCCTCTATTGATCTATATTTAGCACCATGTTTTACAATAAAGAGGAAAACTCTGTTAGCCCTAAAGCATTTAGAACAAGTGAGACAGTTCAGGAGAAATTAAAAGTGGAACATCAAAGGAAAAAACTAATGGCTCACAGTTTTTTGTACTTCCTGTGTTGAGAATTAATTTCGAATTGATTCTTGAAAAAAGTTCGCATCATGTTTATCTATCCTCTGAGGATGACTCATATATATATATATATATATATATATATATATATATATATATATATATATATATATATGTATATATACATTCTGTCTAGATCTGTCTATCTACATCTATCTGTACTATATGGCCAAAAGTTTGTAGACACCCATATGTGCTTTTTGAACATCCAGATTTAGTCCCGCGTTGCTGTTATAATAACCTCCACCCTTCTGAGAAGGCTTTCCACTAGATTTTGGAATGTGGCTGTGGGGATTTGCCCATTCAACCACAAGATCATTAGTGAGCTGAGGCACTGACAGGTGAGAAGGTCTAGCATGCGGTCTATCTATCTATTTAACGTTTGTTAATGTCCACCACAATGTGCGTAAAATGTTATACAGTGCTATAATTAGGAGGTTTTTATTTAAACCAACTGTATTACCTTCGTTGGTATCTACTGCCAGCAAACTGTAGACCATATACATGAAAAATCTATATCTCTACATAAGATATAAATGCTTATAAATCTATAAGAAAAGCAATGTAAATAATCTCTGGTGCTTAGAAACCCACTTTATACAGCTTCAGAGCTGCTACTTTCAGACTGCAGGTTTTGGTCTTCAGCCTTAGTTCTAAATAGGGTCAAATTTCAGGTGAGTTGCGTTAATTAATATAAATAAAAATTGTATCTTTTTTAAGTAAAAAAAAAAAAAGAAATTTCCTCCTGTAAAAATGTAAGAAGGTCCTGTAATGTAATGTAGTGTAAACACAAATCTGACAAAACAGTTCTAATGGCAATGAGAGTCCTCAAGTTAGAGGCATTTGTCTCTAATAAATAAATAAATAAATAAATAAATACACCCCCCCCCCCCACACACACACACACACAAAAAAAAAACCCCAAAAAAAACAGTTGGTTCGTTGTGTAGTTGTATGTTCATTCATATTTGGTATATGAATAATATGAATAAACTCAGTTGCAGGCAAGGGCACTTCTTGATGTTTGGATTGTTGTGACTTGGACGTGAATAGCACAACTATAGAAAGCTCTAAATCAAGCCAAAGAAGATAGAGCAGCATCCATTTCTCTAGAGCTTCTTCAAAAGCTCCACTACAAGATAAGCATCTTGAGCTTTGTTTAAAGGTAAAACTTTTTCAGTGTGTGTGTGTGTGTGTGTGTGTGTGTGTGTGTGTGTGTGTGGTACAAGTCAATTACAGCATGCCAGCCATGTCACATTATCCCTGCGATAAACCTGCACCCATCACCCAGAAACTGAGGGGGGAAAGTCCGGGTTTCAATGCAACAACTCATCATCATCATCTCAAAGAGTGAGAACTGAGTGAGGCGAGTGAGCATGAGAAAGAAAGAGAAAGATAGATGATGAGAAGAAGGCAGTTACACTGAATGTGAGAACTGACGAAGTTCTGGTGTCATGGTGACCTGCAACTCCTCGCTCCCATCTGCTGCTCCTTTACTCCCAAAGAACACAGGGGTGAAGAAAACAGTAAAACTTCTGTGGTGTCAGACCTTGAAGCATTTTTTCGCTGCCTAAAAAAACCTTGAACTTTTTTTTTGCCTAAATGAACAGCATGCACACACCTTTTCCGTTTCACCTTTTTTTGAACCCTTCGTTCTCTGACTAAATGAAAATAAACACACACTTCCATACTTACAACAGGTGCACACACAAAAACGCATACTGTATAGGCTACCACACAATTCTCTTCACTTCCCAAACAGTCAAACACTTCCTTTGCTGATTGTCCATTTGCACTAGGATGTGTGTGTGTATGTGTGTGCATTTTCAAGGTAAGTGAGCCAGTCATAAAGAGCATGTGGTTCCTTATGGAGGCAGCTGTTGCTTGCTGAAAGCTTGATTGTTTCTGCTGTCTTACTCCATCATAATCCCCCCCAAACCCCCTCAAAAAGGAAAAAAATGCATAAAAAATTCAAAATGTGCATGTGTTTGTGATAAACACTTGGTAAGTGTGCCAATGTTATAATGTTTTAATTGGTTTGGGGCAAAATACTGCCTCCAGACGCCTGCCAGTCTCATGTCTTAGATCAACAATGGTAAGAAAAAAGGCCTTTTGAGTCCAAAAGCTTACATAAATATGTGGCTCCAGTAGTGCCAGAAATACGTCAGCTGTGTGCAATGCTTTGTCACTGTTAGCTATCATGTTATACATTTCAAATGTAGCTGATGGAAATGTAGCTCCCTGCTCATTTCTCTTCTTCCCATTGCCATTTTGAGGTTTCGTTATGCTCCATCCTTTGCTTTTCTGACTAAACCTGCTAAATAACTCTGAAAAATAAAACAGTGCCCTGGACAAAGTGAACACTGCACCTTAATTTCTTCAGCTACTGTTTTTTTCCCCATGTTAATTATCTTACAAAGTCAAGATATGTAATTAGCTGTTAGTAAACTACACAATCAAAGAGTTTACACATCTAAGTGACAGTGAGAATGACATAACAATCACAAAGCCAAAACAAATCAAAATATAGACTCATGGGGTCCCAAATGGTTCAACATTGAAGCGTTTCCCCTCAGCAGGAGGTCATGAGTTCAAATCGCAAGGATGCCACAGTCATGTGTGGCCAGAAGTCAAAGAGCACATAATTGACAAAGCTCTGTATGTGGGTAAGGTGATGTTTCTCTCTCTGCTGTCAATCAGAGGGACTCTAGCCAATAGTGGGCTTCTGTGAGCTCATGTGCACAGATGAGGACACAGTTAATGCTCTCCTCCAAGAGTGTTCAGCTGCTCTGTGATGTTTGAAAAGTCAAAGTAGGCTATTAACAATTAACAAAAAAAAAAAGTTAAAAAAGAGAAAAAGCAAAGACAATAACACATAGTTGGTAGTGAAAGAACCTCATAAATAAGTCCTCGTAGACCCTTAAGGTTCTATCCTTTCTATCAAATTTCACGTTTTTAGACCCTTTGTGTTATTTATCACAAGTGATCACATATTGTTTACATTATGTCACATGTGGTTACTTGTTGTCATACGTGTAAAACATTATTGTGCTAATACAAAGATTAATTCATTATTCCAGTGCACTAACATTAATCAATCTGGCATGAAGGATGTTATTCTAGTTACCAGTGGCACATTTCTGTTTTCTTCATAATCGCTGATCAGATTATAATCACAATAAATGTAAGTCTAGAACAATTCTCCCCCTTTTTTTGTTTTTTAAGAACATGTATTTTAACATGTACATTATTGTTCTTATTGTATCTAGTGCACATCAGGATGAGGGGTAAAATATAAAACTGGTGTCTGGTGTGACTTGGAAAGCTGGCGCCATCTTTGGATGAACTTTAATAACTGTAGATCATTTTCATTTTGTTTTGCATGAGCCTGTTTTTCATCACCATTAGTGTCAACAGGTTAAGGATCATGATGGGGTGAAGGGCACACAGGAGAAAACCTCAGTGTTCCACTGCTCAACATGAGGAATAAGAAGATGAAGTTTCACTTGTGCCTTGTGCCAACAGTGCAGGCAGCTGCACACTTCAAGGCTCCTAAATAGCCTCTAGGCCGGTTCATTCCTCTATTCCCAGTGTCACTGAGTCTCTTTACATAGCCACTGTACTTCTATTGTCACTTAGTCACTTTACACCTTACTTTCACACAGTGCTATACTTTGTATTGCTTACACTACTCGTATTGTTTTTTTTAACCACTTACAATAGATAGAAAAAGTTTCCACACCCCTGTTTTATAAATATTAGAGGGATGTCCTGTTCGTGGTGATGTCACTGTGGTGCTCCATTTTCTCCACTTGTTGATGATGGCCTTCACGTTGTTCCATGGTACGTATATCGTTTTGGAAATTCTTTAATACTCCTCTCCTGATCGACACTCTCTTTTCGACAGCGAGACCCTATACAGGCTTTGTACGGTCTTTGCAGACCATGGCTTCAGCAGTCAGATGAAACCAAGAAGATGTGAAGAAAATCCTACAGAATCAGATGATCTTTATTTGGGCTTAATCAGAATCATTTCATCGATGACAGCGGTATGATAATTACTTTTGAACATGGGATTGAATGTGATTGGATCATTCTGAACACAGCCACTTCCCCAATTATAAAAGCGTGTGCACACTTATGCAACCTGATTACTAACTTTTTTATTTTTCCTATTTTTCCCTAAAATGTTTCTGATTGTTTTTCACTTGATTTTTATATGTTGTAATTTCACATTCAGGGTGGTAAATGTTCTGACATGATTTATCTTGGGGTTTTTTTTTTCATCACAAAACCCTGCCATTTTAACAGGGGTGTGTAGAGTTATGATATCCACTATATTTATATTCTATTATTGTATTTTTATTGTACCTATTCTATTTTAATCATGTTTGTTTAAATGAGCTTGAATTAGTTGGTACTCTTGTGTGGTGTGAATGTATGTGTGTTTTGTATATTGTATGCCTTCGAATGTTACAATGTAACATGTAAGTAATGAATTTACCTGAGTCTTGACAAAATATTATGAAATTCCAAGTAGAAGTTATTTGCAGAAACTCCACAGCAGCAATGCGAGCGAAAGGCTGAGATGAGACCAAGATGATATAATCTTTTTGTAATTATTTCCAGGATGATGAATCCTGAGATGGTCTCTTTTCTCTGATCCAGTTCTTGAGCTTTCACTCACTCCAGGTAATTTAAGCATGAGTTATATTTTCACAAGACTGCGAGGACGCTAAATCCAGCCAGTGACAGGCAGTCATTATACTCTGTGCCTATATAAACTTTAGTCTGCCTTTTTTTTTTTTTTCACAGAAAGCACATACCCTGGATGCCAGCCAGCCACTACAGGCTAAGTGCAGACATAGTTATAGTCACAGAGTCAGGCGTCCCATGCAGAAAGCTCCAGCTACCACCATTTGAACACCACCAAGATACCCAACAACTTAGTCTTTCTAGCAGAATCAAGATGATCTCAACCAGTCAACATAAAACACTGATTATTGCACTTAGGAGGCAGAAGTGGGGTTTAGGCTTCAAAAGATGATGCAAATATCTGCAATATTATCTGTCACATTTATTCACAGGGCCTCAGCATTTACTGATCCCTGTCCTGGAACTAAAAAAACTTGTTTTCCTTACTGACTGAAAAACACCAGGCAGTTTGCCATCAAAGCTGGCCAGTAGAGATGGTCTTCATGCAACTCAAAGTGGAAAATTCGTGCTGGCAGCTAATATTGAAAAAATATGTAAATATCTATGACTGCAGGATATTTAAATATCTTCAACTGCAAGCATCTCACCAAAAGCCTTCATAATCATTTCTGACATGTATCCTGTTTAGTATGCGGTGCCAGATTATTGACTCAGATAAAACTATTAATTTAGAAAATATGTTAGAAAATTGACTATCACAAAATTCTCTGCTTTATGTTCCTAAAACAGTTTTAGTGAATATGCGGTCTCTGGTTTAACAAAATGTATGACTCTCATTTTTGTTTAATCAGTAAAATGTGGTTGCGTTTAGGTAGGGAATGCCCTGTCACTGAGCTCACCAAAACTATACCATTGTTCCCATTATAAAACAGGGAAAGAGGAGAGGTTGATTTAAAGAAGTGATTGTGTTTGCAAAACATTCCTTTTGGGTTTGTTATTTTAATCTTACTCATGAGTTGCGAAACTTTTTTTGGTCAAAAATTATTGGGAAAAGCATCCCCACAGCAAGATGCTACCACCACCATGCTTCACTCTGGAAGTGCTTCTCATGGTGATGAGCAGTGCTGGGGTTTCACTAAATATAACACTTTGTGCCAAGGCTAAAAAATTCAGTTTTGGTCTCAACAGACCATGAAACCTTTTTCAATATTTTTCCAAACCCTGGGGCCTTATACTTATACTTACACTTTAATTTCACCCCCATTCAGCTCATTACATGTATTCAAATGACACATAATTAATAAAGAAGTGAGTTATGGGTTTCACAACAACAGTGGTGAATTCTTATGCAATCACAACTTTCGGAGAAGATTCATGACGTATAAGCTCCTTTACATCAATTTGAATTTCAGGCTGTAACACTACAAAATGTGGAAAAGTTCAAATGGTTGAATACTTATGCAAGGCATTAAAGCTAAAGAGTTCAAATTTAAAAATCTAAATCTTGGTGTGAGACTTGATCTTTCTCATAGGAAAAAAAAACTGTTGTGACGTCATGGGTTTGGACTGCGCTACGTGCTCTATGAACGCTAGATGGCGGTAAGCGCTGCAGTTCAGCATCACATCCGCAGAAGAAGAAACCGAAGAAGAAGCAGAAGGACACCAAAGAAGAAGAAGCAGCAGGCGGAGACATGGCTGCCCTCAGTGCTGCATTGCGCTTATTTCGTTCTTGTCATGGAGTGCGACCTGTTGATGCTCGAACCGTTTTGCGTGGTGTTAAGCGGCTGTCTTGCAGTTTATCCTCAGTGGGCGGTGAGTAAACCATATTTGAACTGTCTGAAAATAAAGCAGCGACCCCTGAAGTGGGTTTGTGTGTTGACCTGTGCTTAGCTAACCTTAGCTCCCTCCTGTGAGGAATCAACCTGAGCATCTCACTGAGCATCACATGGTGCTGTTTCAGCAGCACATTTTATAAAGTACGGAAAAAAATGCATCATAAGGTTTGATATTGTATGCACTGACAGATTTTAAATTCATAATGCACTTTTTACTGGACTTCTGTCAGGATTCTGCTAGGCAAGGAGTGAGGTGTTGTTTAATTTCTCCTGTTGTGGTTTATAATTCTCTTTATTAATATTAATAATCTCTGAATTTAGACAGATACAAGACAGAACCAACTGCCTGACATCAAGTCGTTTGGAATATAATAGTTTCCACTGGTCACATGTTTTCTTTTGTTTTGTGTGTGTGTGTGTGTGTGTGTGTGTGTGTGTGTGTGTGTGTGTTTTCATATCATATATTCCTATATACTAGTTATGGGCTGTAGATAAGATTTGTACACTCCAGAATAATAATGGGTAAATCCTATATATGGTGTGTGTGTATACAGTTATTACTATTTTTTACTACATCCTGAAGGCCATTATACAGAAGCTTAGATCCACATTGCTGATTTGATTTATTGTTTTCTTTTTTTTCCCCCCATTTGCTTTTCTCTCAAGACACTGACGGAGTTAAAAAAGCCCAGTTCACGGATGATGAAGTTCAAGACATTTTGACGAGAATCACAGGTTTGGATTTGAATAAAGTATTTCGTCCAGTTAAACAGGAGCTAAAGCCACCAAAGTATAAACTTCTGACTGATACTCAGTTAGAGGAGGTAAGATAGAGAATTTTTTCCTCTTTCTTTTTGTAAACATCATGTTCTTTCCTTTAAAAAAAAAAATTAAAATTATTCATATTTTCAGCTTATAGCAGCACTGCTGTGTGTTGGGGTGCATGTGCCAAATACACACACAGACATACAGAGTAAAAGTGGTGCAAATGATACACAAACATTTAACTTTCTTTTTTGTGTGTGTGTGTGTGTGTGTGTGTGTGTGTGTGTGTGTGTGTGTGTGTGTGTGTAGGCAGTGCGGAAGGCAGAAGAACAGGCCCAGAGGTTGCTGAAGATGCCCCCAGTTTTACCAGAAAGGCAGCCCATTGAAGATGTCCTGTGTGAGGATAAGATACTGGAAGGCATGGACACGGCCAAATACGTCTTCACAGACATCACCTACAACATCCCACACCGAGTAATTATGTCCATTGCATTATTTGCGTATGAGTAGTGTGACTGTGTGTGGACGTTATCAGGTTTGTTTACGATTTTTATGTATGTGGGTTGTGTAGGGAATCAGGGATTCCAGGACACATCAGTTAGCCAGTATGTTGTGAATACGTGGTTGCTGATGAGCCCAGGCTTCACTGACGGATTTAGTCTGTTGACTCTAATAAGAATGATTCGAATCATACTGTTTCATACTGTTTCATGTACACAAAATGTCAGGGGCAGTTGTACATTGAAATGCTTGTTGTGAAGCTCAGGTACTCTACAGCTGCGCAGTGCAAAATATATGCATAAGATAAGGGGGAAAAAAGAATCAGAATCAATCACAGGAACAAGAGCAGGTCATAGGAACCAGGGATATTATAACCAGAGTCAGTGAGAGAACCCGAGGCAGTCACAGGAACCAGAGCTATTAGAACCCGAGGCAGTCACAGGAACCAGAGCTATTAGAACCCGA
>CM074994.1:7199425-7217409 GCA_037576825.1 Pangasius krempfi | reverse complement strand
AGAACCCGAGGCAGTCACAGGAACCAGAGCTATTAGAACCCGAGGCAGTCACAGGAACCAGAGCTATTAGAACCCGAGGCAGTCACAGGAACCAGAGCTATTAGAACCCGAGGCAGTCATACATAATCAGTCATAAGAACCTGAGTCAGTGTTTGGAACCAGAGCTATTAGTTATAATTTGCTGTGCATTTGATCTGCATTTACTTAAGAAGGTTGAAATGTTTTGAAGCGTAATGACGTAATGAAGCTTCTTTTTATTTTTGATTTATATTTATTTATATTTAGATGCTGAATCTACAGTCGTTTTCACCTTCTTTTACTCCTTAAATTTGGAACAGGAGCGGTTTATTGTGGTGAGAGAGCCGAGTGGGGTGCTGCGCAAAGCATCCTGGGATGAAAGAGACCGACTCGTACAGGTTTACTTCCCCAGGGAGGGCCGCAAGCTCACAGCGCCACCTATCTTTAAAGAAGAGAACCTCAAGGTACTGCAGAAGAAAATCTGTCTTTAAAAAAAAATGGTGGAATGAAGTGTAACCCCACTCCTTTTCTCTGTCCATACGTAGGTCGTGTTCAGGCAAAACAGACACGAGGAGGTTCTGAACTACTGCCTGGTCCAGTTTGAACCTGACTCTGCAGATTTCAAGCGGGTATGATTTTAAACGATAAAGCAGTGTCACTGTTTTATTATACAATTAGTGGATTACAATTAGTATTTCACTCTTATATTAAGGCTGCTGCCGTGATCAGTGCAGTCACTCCTGTTTGATCTGGAGCTCAGCTTATTCTGGCAGAAAATCTCCTCTTTTTTTGATTTGCCAGAAGGGAGTGGAGGCAGGGAGGAGGGAGTGTGTGTTTCAGTGTGTGTCATTAAATAAAATTCAGATTTCAGTAAACAAACTGATATATACAGGTTACCAAAGGACTCCTGACTGTGTTTATGTGAATCGTTCTCAGGTACACACACTGACCTACGAGGACGTCGAGAAACACGGGAAATATGACCTTCTCAGATCCACGTGTTTATTTGGAGGTCTTGTGTGGCACCTCGTCAGCAGCCGCAGAATAGACGGACTGTTGCTGGACATGCTGCAGAGAAACCGGTGAGCGGGATATTTGGGATAGAATTGATTTTATAATATTGATGTACACCCGTATATTGGTTCTGATTTATTAAACTGGGTTTAATTAATTGTGTGTGTGTGTGTGTGTGTTATTGGTAAGCATTTAATTAAGATTATTAACTTTGCATTTGTGTTGTTATTATTGTTGTTGTTGTGTCATTTATTTTAATTCATTTGTCTGGAGAGGTGGAGCATTTATACTGTAGGCTTAGATCACACACCAAATAAAAAAGACTGAAGCATAAGAAGCACCTGTGTATAAGTAAAAGCCTTGATTCGCTTGATTACTCCGAGTGCAAAGATAAAGATGGCAGACATCGATCGAATCCAGCTCATGGGCTGAAGGGTGTATCGAGGAATCAAGGAGTAAAACATTTGTGTAGAGTTGGAGCTCATGTCTTTGTTGATATGGAGCCAGAATTCTGTAATATGACTGTTATGTGTGGTGCTCTTCCTGTTTTAGGCTACAGGATGCAGTGGATTTGGTGCATCTGTTCAATCTGGTGCATCCTCAGAGTGATGTGGCTTTACAGAGCCAGCAAGCCACAGGCATTGACCTGCTCAAGGTGATGACACACACACACACACACACACACACACACACACACACACACACACACACACACCTCATTTGAACATGCTTTGCTGATTGATTGTACTAGATGATGTCAAATCAACATTTCCTTACAACTGCAGTTTTATAACCGTGTGTGAACTGTAATATCAGGAGCTGTTCTCTTTTACTCTAATAAGGAAATTGCTGCACATAATAATAATTATTTTTTTTAAAGTTTCACTTAATTTCCCTTGCATTGTGTCCTGAAGGTCACACATCTCACATGTCTTGCACTTTTTTTTTTTTTTTTCCCCCCTTTCAGGTCTATGCTGATTGTGAGTCTCAGAAGCCTGCAATAAAGTTGGCTTTGCAGTCATACGAACAGGCGATGGCAGTGAACTCTGCTTAAATCGAAACTGTACCAAAGTGTGGCATCATGTGAGACCTCACTATGTACTGTACAGTAAAATGTTTTATAATACTACAGCAGCACAGAATATTGCAAATTGATTATTGTTCTTATGTAACACTGTGTGTTAATAAACTCTCAGCTATGTAAAGTGTGTCATGCCTACAGTATCCACACACCACCTAGCCTAAAGAATAGCTATACAGTCAAATGTCTCAACTTATCAGTGAACTACACTTCAAACGTTTATATCTTGGCAAGTGAAAATATCTTGAATATCGGTTTATTTATCTAATATTAAATCAAATATAAGATTATTCCAAAATGCTTAAAATTATATGATTATTTCAGTCTTGAAAATAGTAACAGATGACTAGATATAGGTTTAATAAACATATTTGGCTTATTTGTTTTTTGCACTTGCTAATTAAGTTCTGAGACTTTACAACTGGAAGGGTGTTCATACTTTTGCATATGCCATAATTACGATTTTATTTTCTATTGTTTAAGTTCATCAAATAGACAGTAACTGTGCAGTAACACCTGCAGAAAAATGTCTTTTAAAAATGGTTTGCTGCAGAAGTTGTTTACTTCTTTTCACTATGATGATATGTAATTTGCTGAGGGGTGCCCAAACATTTGCACACAACTATATACACACCAATCAGCCATAAATTTAAAACCACATGCCTAATATTGTGTAGACCCCACTTGTGCTGCCCAAAAAGCTCTGATCCGTCGAGGCATGGACTCCCACAAGACGTCAGCAGCAGTCCTGTAAGTTGCGAGGTGGGCCTCCATGGACTGGACCTGTTTGTACAGCACGTCCCACAGATGCTCGATCGGATTGAGATCTGGGGAGTTTGGAGGCCAAATCAACACCTTGACCTCTTTGTCATGCTCCTCAAACCATTCCTGAACAATTTTTGCAGTGTAGCAGGGCGCATTATCCTGCTGAAAGAGGCCACTGGCATTAGGGAATGGCGTTGGGTGTACTCGGTCTGCAGCAATGTTTAGGTAGGTGGCACATATCAAAATAGCATCCACATGAATACCAGGACCCAAGGTTCCCCAGCAGAACATTGCTCAGAGCATCACACTGCCTCCACCAGCTTGCTTTCTTCCCATAGTGCATCCTGGTGCCATCTCTTCCCCAGGTAAGTGACGCACATGCACCCAGCCATCCACATGATGTAAAAGAAAATGTGATTCATCAGACCAGGCCACCTGCTTCCATTGCTCCATAGTCCAGTCCTGATGCTCACGTGCCCATTGTAGACATTTTCAGCAGTGGACAGGGATCAGCATGGGCACTCAGACCGGTCTGTAATTATGCAGCCCCATACGCAGCAAGCTGAGATGCACTGTGTGTTCTGACACCTTTCTATCATAGCCTGCATGAACTTTTTCAGCAGTTTGTGCTACGGTAGCTCTTCTGTGGGCTCGGACCAGATGGGCTAGCCTTCACTCCCCACGTGCATCAGTAAGCCTTGGACGCCCATGCCCCCGTCACCGGTTCACGTTAATAATGTATGTATATATATGTATATGTATATGTATATGTATATGTATATGTGTATGTGTGTGTGTATATATATATATATATAAAATAATTGTATATTACAACTTACATTTAACACTAACCCATGTTAGGTACAATAAATCCTCTAATCTGGTTGTATTTATTGACTGATTTCTTTCACTCATAACACACAAAGTGGCTTATGCACACTACTTAAAACTTTCAACGCACAACCGAGTAAAAGACTGTAAAACTCCTTTAATAGAATCACATTGCATAAGTACATATGTACAGCAACATTTAATGCACACACATGACACACAGGAGAGCTGCTACATCTTCAGAGTGCTACTCCTTCTTCTTAAAGACCTGATGGCAGACTTTGTCCTCACAGGTGATCTCCTGATGAAGGAAAGGTGATCATGTATAAAAGACTTTCTTATGCTCCACTGGCTGGGTTTACGGGCAGAAATTATTGTCAGTCCAAATTTTAAGAAACTATAAACTTGGCACTTGGTTGTGAAATGTGCATTTACATTTATATGTGGTTTCACTGATTAAATCCTAATTTTTGAACCTAATTTTTGGACATTTTTGAACCAGTCAAATTATATATAATGCCTTTATTATACATATGTCTTTTATGATGTGCAAGAAAAGCAACAATGTGGACAGAAAGTGGTCTGAAGGCAACAAGAGCTTGTGACTGGACATAGCACTTATATACAACATAATTCTCAGCCAAATCTCAATGATGTCTGTCTGATAGCACTCAGTGTTAATATAACAACCAACAGACAAATTGGATTGGTTACTTGGAACTCAAACTGCAATGCTGCTGAATTCCTGTATCTCAATTTTTAATTGAATTTGTCCACCACAGAAAAGTCTTCAGGACAGAGGACCTTTCACTCTGCGATTTCTTGGTAACATGACAAGCTCTAAGTTTTTTTTTTTGTCTTAACTTCAAAAGAGAGGGGCATAAAGAGAGGAGATGATGAGAAAATGACTGATTATAGCTGCTATAAAGTAAGCGATAACAGAAACTAACATGACCTGCGGCTGTTCCACAAAGCTAAATGTACCAATAAACGGTTTAAAAGCGTGACTTTATAAGCGTGATTTATAAATGTTGTTTATAAATAAATTAAAAATGGTAGTCATTGGCAAATAGGTGTTGCATAGGTGGAATCACTTCAGGACGTGCTGTTATAGGAAAACAAGCCTGAATGTGGATTATTTTCCTATAAATAAACACACTGTCATTTTTGATTCATCATTTGCAATGTGGACATTCAAATCAAATCTGCCCTGCAGTGTTCATACTGTAACGTTATCAAAACAAGACGCGGGACAAGAACAATCATAAATGATGTTGGTCTTAGTATACACCCTCCAAATGTTTTCTATTAAACTTAATAATAGTTTGCATACCACATAACTCGGCTTCAAAAATGCTCCTCATACAACCACCAACTAATCATACAGTTATTGTAGAAACTTTGGTCAGCGTGCTTTGTGACACAGACACCAATCAGCAATCAATCAGACTTATTACTGATTGTAAAAGTAACCGGGTTAAATATGCACTTTACTATCATATATATTCCAGTGTAGGCATGCCTGTGAAGGGAGTTCATTCTGATTAAGCTCTTAGTTATCAGGTTATTAAGCAATGAAGATGTTGATAGATGATTTACCAGATGTAGCAGGTCTCCCTCAATCCAGTGCTTCCAGCCTCGATTATTCTTCTCCCCTTTTTGCACACACACAAGCTTATCTCCATCCCAGGTGACGAGTGTCTGCAAGGCAAAGGCTGTGAGCAAATGACGCACACGTGCAATGGAAGATCTAAAGTGATCTAAAGATCTAAAGGGACAACAGTGTGCGTGTGTGTGTGTGTGTGTGTGTGTGTGTGTGTGTGTGTGTGTGTGTGTGTGTGTGTGTGTCTGCGTGCACGCACTTCACAAAGTAACAGCAACAACTCTGTATTAAAGGCCTATAAAACTGAACTGGGAACTGCGTGATGACTTTAACTGTCCAGAGAGATAATTCATTCTAGCTGACAAGCGAATGCACCTTCTGTGTTATTCATTCACTAGATAACAAGTGAGCTAAACAGACAGCTAGCTAGCTAAATGGTGCACAAGCTTAGAAAAATGTTTGCCATTTAACAACCTCTGTATTGTTGTCATATTACAGTGTTCGATCCTGTGCACATTCAGCTCGTGTTTCCATCACCTCCAACAACAAGAAAGTGTGATGTTAAGTCATACTTAGCATTGTGTGTGTGTGTGTGTGTGTGTGTGTGTGCACGCACCCTTTGGTACAGACTGAGACCACTTGTCACTTGTACACTTTCTTGTCCAGAGTAAGCCTTTGCCCTACCCCTAGCTAGTGGGCGGGGCTTGGCAATGACAAAATCTGAGATTTTGAGAAGTGCCCTATTGGCTAGTGTGTGTAATAAATGTCTCAATTGTGTTACAAATCAAATGAAAAAGCAAACATGCAGCTTGGAGAGCAACTGTGAGACCTTTGGCCAGCACTTTGTCCTAATCTGCACCACCGGCTAAGATCTGCCTCACCCTCAGAATAGAGCTCCACTCTGCTGCAGTACCAAACGCTTATAGAAGCTTCGACAGCACTGGTTTGTGTATGGTTTGGGAATTTTGTTTCATTGATCACAATATACACTGAATCGGGTGATTAGAAACAAATGATAAGTGATAACGTATGTACTCCTGTATAACTTTTTCTCATTTTTCCAAATTTTTCATCAACTGTTCTAATTCAGCTTCGGAATAAGTGCTTGTTCACCCTAGAGAACAATAGTGACATATGGAGAAAAAACAAGAAGAAATGGAGCTATAGACGACAGAACAGACAGAAAATGATAGATATTAGATATTGTCCTCAGCTCTAGAGGTCACACACACCTTGACCACTCTGTTGTCCAGGCCCTTAGTGTGCTCCTCAAACTCCTCTCCAACAGTGTAGTTCACTTCGTAATTTCTGAATGTGCTGAGAGTTTTGGTCTCAAATTTATCTCCATTTTGCACAATAACCTTTGTCTGTGTGAGGTGTGCGGCGATCTTGCGTGTGGCAAAGTCAATGTCTGATAGAGAAAAAAAGGGAAAAAAGGAAATACATAGCTGAAAAGTAGCGATTGTCTGTCATTTTTTTTCTGCTGACCATAGTTAGATTATATCTTTTTGTCTCTCAGATATATGTGGATTCAAAGGGTAAGCAAAGGATCAAAGGATAGCCAATTATCTTATCAGTCTTATCACTAACACACTATGACCTGGACACACTTTGATTCTGACACCAAGCTTTTAGGAAGGATTTTGCAGTTATGATAGTACAGAAGACTAAGATCATCCCTATAGACTGTACAGAGGGTTTTCCCTTTTACATAAAGAACCTTTTTAGAAAAAAAAAATCAATATTGTTTAAATATTATATAAATATGAACCATCATTTTATTTAAGATCATATCTCACATCAGGTCTGCTAATGTTTTAAATAAATAATGCTTTAAATAAATACATTCAGATTTGTGTTTTTGAACTGCAGGGATAAAGCAAGGACTCACCCAGAGCCTTCATGACTTCTTCAAATTTCTCGTTGCTCACCATCTCCCATCTCCCGTTATAGTCGGCAGGCATTGTGGTGTTGTGAGCGAGGCTGTGTGATGGGTAAGCGGGGTCAGAAAGGATCCAAGGCTGCATAGATCCAAGGCTGGCTCTTTTATATCTGGAATAGTGTGTGTGTGTCACAACGTGGACTTCTGTGTCAAAGTTCAACTGATAAGGCCCTGTGTGGAGACGTGGGACGTTGTCTATCATATTAACTCACCTTTTAACTGCTGATCAATTTATTATTAATGTTTCTTTTCTAAGTTGGAGGCAGAGAAAGAAAAAAAAAAAAAAAAAAAGTGTGGGAAAAAAAGTCTTAGAAATACCCCATTGCACTGTGGTGTCTTTCACCCAAATGGAGACACTGAAGTCTTGATGATAGGATGATGCAACTCATATCTGTCTCAATGATCTATCTTTTTTTTTCACAGCTCTCGTTACTGCAGATGTGTCACAGTGTCTACCTTTTATCATCGATCACAAGCATTATCTGTTATAGATCAATTCACCCACCCACCTCTACACAGATTAAATAAACTGGAACATTCAGCAGTTAACAATGGAATTTAAACGCTATTAAAAAGGTATGATAGTAACTGCAGCCTCCTTTGTCTAATAAACCTTTTGTCTTTTTGAAATTTTGAGATTTTTCTTTTAGACATTGAATAAACATCCACTTCATCTTGAGACTAAAGCCTCAATTCTGAATTTCAGATGTTAGCATGAACACAAGATCCATTTCAATACTGTTGCTTTCAAGGCATTTTATGCAGAAGAGTATAGCAGCACATTTTCCTGGGTGGTCAAGATGTGAAAATTGAGGGAAAGTTCAAACTGGGCCCTGCTGTATGTACAAAATTACTGTCGTGGTCTTAAACGTTGCAAAATACTGGTTTTGTGTTCCTTCAACCATTTTTGTTCATTGAGATGTATCCTTGGGGTCATTATGTTGAAAGTTTTATCTACAGCCAAGTCTTATCCTCCTGGGAGAAGCAGCCAGAAGGAGAGGAGGGGGAGGGAAAGGGAAGGGTAGGGGACACAGAGAGAGAGAGAGAGAGAGAGAGAGAGAGAGAGAGAGAGAGAGAGAGAGAGAATCTTGCAATTATGTGGGAAAACTGTAAACCTGATAACACTGCCATTGCATCTGAATCTGATACCGACCTCTGCAACTGATCAAACAGTTAGTGATATTGATCACGTCAATGAAAGAGACTTCATGTGAAAACTATAATCAATTTCCTGTTTACACAATTGCACTTGCTGACCATGTAGTACACACTTATAGGAGGGATTTATCTATAATTGCTCTATCCAGTGTCACCCAGATGAGGATGGGTTCCCTTTTGAGGCTGGTTCCTCTCAAGGTTTCTTCCTCCTGTCGTCTCAGGGAGTTTTTCCTTGCCACTGTCTACCCTGACCAAGAAAAAGAGGTTACTGAAAGTGAGTGTGGGAGCTTATCCTCTAATGCTAGTATCTAATGCATTTTGACATATAAAATTAATTTAAAATGCTTTACCAGGGATGAAAACTCCAGTCCAGGAAGACCACAGCCCGACAGAGGTTTGTGCTTCCCCTCTTCTAACACACCAAGCCCATAAAGGCCTTAGTAATAAGTGAAACTGGTGAATCAATCAGGTGTATTAAATGAGGTAAAATGCCAAACTATGCCGGACTGGAGTCTGACATCCATGTGCTTTACATTGCAGGATGTTCTGTATAAAGGTTTCATTGTCAGGGATTCACACTGCATGAAATTACCTCAGGCGTGAGGACCTCCAAGTACAGCACACATCACATCCATACAATATCAGCTACACAGGTTACCTGTTTCATAAAGAATCAAGTACAAAGTCCTACTTCTCACTTTAAACGCACTTCATGGCCTTGCCCCACCTTGTCTGGCAGAGTTAACAGATACTCCAAATCAAATTCTCAAAAATACTGGTGTGACATTTTTATTAGTTCTCTTTAGCCATAAAAAATTCCATATTTTTCTGCAGCTACATAGAGGGAAAATCTGACAATAATGATTACATTTACTTGAGCAATATGTGGTTAAAATACTATACAATCCTCTACATATAGCTCTACGTTTGTCTTGGTCATGAAGATGGAGAGTTGCATAAACCAGAGATCTTTTGGTAAATACACACCATCAGATTCTGGTATTATTAGTGACTGACCCCAGTTTCTAATGCTGGTGTGCAATTGAGAAGAGGAAACAGACCTCAAACATACTATTTTAAAATATTCTTAATTTTATATCCAATCCACTGCAACTGAAAAAACAAATAATTGAATTGCACTGAAACTGGATGGAGACTATCAATGAACAGCAATTTTCAAGTGCTGGCATAGATTCTCAATTGATTGAGGGCCATTCCATCACATTTAGGGTTTGAACCATGCCAGTGGTCAGTGTTTGGCAGCATACGATTGTTGATTGCTACTTTTCTAGAATATTGTTCCATACTTCATAGCTCCTTGGGCACATTGATACTGTTTGTTTAGGAATGTTGTCTAACAAACTCTGGGGCTACCCAGAAACAGGTGTACTTATGTTGAAATCACACTTTATGACAGTTTATTTGCCCAAAAGTGGACACCGTCATGTGACTTTTCTTGACAACTGGTTTAAGCGGACCTATTTAGGGGTTTCATAGCAAAGGAGGTGAATACAATTACACTTCGTGGCAAGGCTTCCATGTAGACCAAGGTGATGACATCTAATTCCCAGTGGGCCAGTCTTTAAGACCTAGATGGTCCCTGTGTGTTACCCAAATGAACTGATGATGCACTGGCCCCTTTTGTGGAACACTACCAGATCAAGAGACTGGGTAACTAAAGTAGGTAATAGGTCTTTGGGCAGGAACTCTAAGTTCAACCACAAGGTCACTCTGGATGGTGAGATCCCACATTGGGATCTTGGGGCATCATGGTGGACAAAGGGGCCTAGCTCCCCTGACAAAAGCTTTAACTAATTTATGAGCTACAATACATCCACTGTACTGACACACTGTAATGGTAGCCACATACACCTTAACCATAAACGATGACTTTCCTCTGTATAGGATGGCTAGTTCTCTAGGAAGTAGACAACAACTGGATCCAGATTACTGAGTGCACCATTTGTAGAACAGTTTTCACCCGAGAGCATACATGGCCCATGTACTAGGGGCTCTTGCGTTCAGGATCTTCTCAGAGGGCTAGGTCATAGTTCTGGGGCCAAAGGAAGAATGACGGTCATATTACAATGGCATTTATATCAAATACTATGTCCTATGGTTACTTCAGTCACAGCATACATGCACCCAAGAAGGTATCTAGGTGATTAAGGTTGGAAGAGTTGAAATATAATGAGTATTATGTAGAGTTAATGAGCCAGTGAATTTGAGTTTACAGGCTTGTGGAATTATGTTGTACTAATTGGGCTTTTGCATTCCTTGATCACTTTGATAATTCAACCACCATTACTCTCAAAGCTACAGTCAACTGAAGACTGAAGACATATACACTGAAGACATTTGTGCTTACGATCAAAAGATGAATGAGATGATAGTTCAGAATTTCAGCTTTCATTTCCTAATATTTACATCTAAACAACTTAGAACATGGCACCTTTTTTTGAACACATCCATTTTTCAATTGATTTAACAACAACAGTTGGTGACAAACATTGTGAGAGCTGCAAAGAAAAACCCCAAAGCAACAGTCAGTGACAGCAACCTCCACAGGGCAGGGGTGAAGCTATCACAATCCACCGTTTGAAGAAGACTACGAGAATAGAAATATAGAGGCCATACCACAAGATGCAAACCACTCATCTGCAGAAAGAGTCAGAAGGCCAGATTGGAATTCACAAAGAAACACAGAGATTAGCTACAAAAGTTCTGGAACCAAGATTAACCTCTACCAAAGTGATGAAAAGGCCAAAGTGGGGAGACGGGAAGGATCTGTTCATGATCCAAAACATACAAGCTCATTGTTCAAGCACGGTGGAGGTAGTGTCATGGCTTGGGCTTGCATGGCTGCTTCTGGAACGGGCTCACTAATCTTAACTCATGATGGTAGCAGCAGAATGAATTCCGAAGTCTACAGAAACAATGTCTGCCAATTTACCGAGAAATGCATCCAATCTAATTGGGAGGAACTTCATCATGCAGCAAAACAAAGGTTTTAGGCTGGCTAATTCAATCACCAGACCTTAACCCAATTGAGCATGCATTTCACCTACTGAAGACGAGGCTGAAGTATCTGACCACAGGCATTTGACCTTGCTGTGACATTGACCCTGTTTGAATCAATTCCAAAATCTAAATCAGTTCATCCGCTGGTTACAATAACTCCATATAAATCACACAAATATTCACTCACTCATTCTTGAGATCTTTTGCTAAAGAGAATATTGGAAAGACGGATGGACGGACGCACAGACAGACCGTTGCCAAAAATCGTAAATAGCCAGAAAATGCATCTTGAGTTCCTGAACATGAATGTGTAAGTAACATGTCTGTATGGAAGGAAGGAAGCTACTGAAGAAAAAATATTTCAGACGTCTGACCTTGCTGTGACTTCGTATCTGTTTGAATCAATTCCAAAATCTAATCAATTAGTTTAACTGCCAGACGATCCACCTGAAAACAATGTTTCCACAAAAGCAATATGAAATCAGTTTTGCCAATAAACAGTAGGCTATTTTATTCATCAAATGCTTTTACCTCTCACTCCATCCATGTTCCATTAGACTCAACATCTGCAAAACTTGAATTAAAGAGTTGGCTTTTTGCAAAAGACATTAAGAAATAATGTCAGGTCGGGCGTATTTCATCTCCAACGCTAATAAATTCAAATGCAGTGGGTACAAAAGTTATTTACCGTTCATAAGTTAAGTCAGAAAATGAATTAATACTGAAAAGTATATAACAGGTGACTGAAACATCTTCCCAATATGAGAAATCTCTGTATTTCGCAGCAAGTACTGATTTCCTGTACTTTGCAAACATGTACCAAATTTATACTATATGGCAAGACAATGCATTTGAATTTAATACAAAATAATGCTTGACAATTTTAAATATGCAAAGCTTTGCTACAAACCGATTCTCAGAAAAACTCTGGAAAGATGCAGATTAAAAAAAAAAAAAAAAAAAAAAAAAAAAAAATCCACATAACGTATATACACACCCTAACTGAAATGGGAAAAGGAAACTTTGTACATATTGGCTCAATAATTCCTTTGACAAATACAATATAAGATTCATGTGGCTTTAAAAAAAAGAAGCAAGTGTCAAATGATGGAAGAAAATTCATCACAATTATACTTAATGGGGAAAAAAAAAAAAACCCTGAAAGGGAAAAAAGAGCAACCCTACAAGTCTGAAAACGGTAAATGTAGTTGACCCCTGAGTTTCTAACAGAACTAGTGTATGAGATACCTCAGTACAGTGTGCCATTTAGTGCAAGCCAGCAAAAATATGCTCAATTAAGCAGGAGGTATATTACGATAGCACCCAGACAGACAACGCACCTCTAATCGTTCTTGGTGACCAAATCACAAACAGAAAGGGGCAGCCAAACCAGTAGCTCAAATCTATACATAGCTTCCCCCCCCTCCCCCAACAGAAAATATAAATATCCCTGAAGTTGATTCACAGTATGTAGAGGACTCCAGTGCTACTACTTTTTTGGGACAATCAAATGTCTTCAAGTTCTCCAGTTAGTGTCTCTTACACAGCCAACTCCTTCACTCACTGTCTCTGTAGTTTACAGTCCGTTTGCCGAGATTCCGGGTCCGAATGCGTGTGGCTCGCCGAGGCTTTCCGTAGGAATTGTCACTGTCCATATCAGAAGTAGATGGTTTGTGATGTGCGGTACCTCGCTTTCGATCCCTCAGCCTTCCCTTGACATAACTTTTTGGACTGCTTTGTGATCCTGAGCTGGAGAACTGCGACCCATTGCTGGACTCCTCCTGGCTCGCCGAGTCCGCGTTGCCATCACTGCTGTAGCTCTCGCTGTGCTTCCGTTTCCCAGACTGCCGTCTTCTTCGCTGACCAGCACCTCCAGAGTGTTCATCCTCAGACTGGGGCCTTTTTGAAGGACCATTTGCTACTTTTTCTCTACTTCCAGAGTCGCTCTCTGATTCTGAAAGTTTCTTGAACCGCTTCCCTTTCCTCCCTGAAGGTTTGCCACACTCGCTTTCATCACTGGCGTTACCATTTTCTTCTCTGTCTTCAGATTCCGAAGTGCTGACATGTTTCCTTTTTGATCCTCCTGATGATTTTGGGCGACGGCTGGTGCCGTCTTTCACTGAATCAGAGCTTCTCTTCCCATTCCATGGCTGCTTTTCTGCCTCAGAATCAAAGTCTTCCTCCGAGTCTGTGATGTATTTCTTCTTGGGGAGGGCTCTTAGAGTAGGTCTTCTGGAAAACGATTTCTTATCCTTTTCTGATTCATCGCTTTGTCGCCACTCTTCAGAAGATTCGGCCTCTTTTTTCTTACGTCTCTGGTTTGAGGCCGTTTCACTCTCAGAGTCCAAACTCTGAGACTTGGCTGGTCTTCTTGATTTGTTCTTTCTTGCCAGTGAGCTTTTTTTGTTCGTGATTTCTTCTTCTCCACTACTGCTCTCATTCTCCTCATTTTTTCCCTCTTCTTCATCTTCAGACTTGATTTTTCTCCTTGAAGCACTGGATTCCTTGACACCTGACTTTAATGCTATGGCTCCAGGAGCTGTACGAGCTTTTGAGGCATATACTAGTTCTTGGCTTTTTGACGTCATATTATTATTCATTTTCTCAGAGTATTTAAGGTCCTGTGTGTCTAATTTTCTTCCATTTTGATGAGGGTGTTTCTCAGCCTTTGGAGTCTCCATTTCCTCATCAGACATTTTTGAGGTATTTGGATTGCTTGGATGATTTCTCCGTCGTCTGGTTCTACAGTGATTCTCTTCCTCCTCATCACTCTCATTAATTTGCTTTATCTTACATACTGCAACTCTTGCAGTTTTCCTGATGAGCTTTCGCCTGCTGATGGAATCCTCCTCCTCATCTAAACTTTCATGGTCACTTTCTCCCTCGTTGCTGTTGTCCTCACTCTCGTCGTGGCTGTGCTTTCTGTGCCCATTGACATGAGGAGAATCATCTGAAATGAAAATATAAAACAGAATTATAATTCAGCCTGACAAGAAAAAGTGTGTGTGAATAAAACTTCACTGAACTGAAATGAGCAAACAGATTCAGAACTGAAGTGTCTCACATTTACTGCACTGCTTTTCAAAGTTTCTCTCCATCATCACCTCTACAGACATTTCAGAGAATGCTTACAGAGAACGTTCCAGCACTGAACCAAATCAACGAGCTATGAGACAGATAATGACGATATAACCATTTCATCAAAAAATACGAGACTTCACTAACAATCTCATAAAGCCCTGCAAAATGACATCACTGAATCTGTTTCCTTCCATCAGCTTGTTTTACACAAACTCTGCACTTGTAACACATTTAGCTTCAATGCGCACTGGCACAATTGGATAAGTCTCTGGAAATGTACTGGAGTGATTAACACCAGTCTTCCTGAAGATATTCTCTCAGTTGGTGTTTCGTTGATGGTGCTAGAGAGCATTGTCCAACACATCACTCCATATAAATCAGTGTCATGTTACAGTTCCAGAGACTGGGATGATTTTCATTTCAGATGATCCAGTGTGGATGCAGGTTTTCATTCCCATCAAGCAGAAACCACATCTGATTCCACCTGTTCAACCGGTTGATCTTGGCTTTCAGCAGACTCTCAGGTGTGGCTTCCGACTGGTTGGAAGGAAAACCGGCATCCACACTGGCCCTGAGAACATCGGACACTCCGGATATAAATCCTACAAACATTCGGCTACTCGTTCTTGATATACCACACTAATGAGAATCTCAGACAGACAGACGTGCGGACAAACTGAAAACCTACACACCACCTAGTGGCAGAGGCATTAAAAATAAATAAATAAATAATACTTGGCCCGTGTTTAAATTGTGTATAAAATCTCTCAGCTAAAACTGTTGTCCAGTTTTTAAAGGAAATCGGTTGGTACGCTGTTCTGGCTTCTTGGACAATTTGCTACAATTCTTCTGTCTCTGCAGGTAAAATGCATACAGCCTCCATGTTTTTTTTTTAAATCACAAATGTTGTCCATTACTTCATATTTTCCATTAAAATTAAATTCAGGCATCTACACAAGTATATACCTTTAACTCATAGCTCACAGCTTGATGGTGGAGAAATAACACTGTATTCACTGTTTTCGTGTGGATCGGAAAAATATGTTTCTGAAAACTGATGTCACAGCATCCGCACTGCATGTACCCTTTGCAGTTTTGCATGCATTCTGAATAGGCAAGGACTCCTTTTTAATCATAGCTGCTGACCAGGCTGTAAGTTTGTAGTCTACAAGTTCTTATTTCATAACAAATTTTGTTTCACTGTTTTATTACTACTACTGTACTGCTCCTGAATCCACCGCTCTGGTAGTACAAACTGCACTACAAGTGGAGATAAGACCCAAGTGGAGCCCTAAGCAGTAGCTCCACCTCATAGTCAGTCCATACATATGAAGCTTTGTGAACTTTTGGCTGACTGTGACTCTGACCTGGATAAAGCGGTTACTGAAGACGGTATGAACAACCTTTTGGCCATGTTGGTGATTTCTGCATTTCACCTTCTCTATGTTATTCCTGAGATGTTAGACATAATATATGACATACTACAACTGGATTGGAGTGCATACGTGAGTGTTGTCACATTGTTGTTGTACTTTTGTGTGGAGGGAGATATTTATACAAATGCTGCTTGCGTGGACAGGAGTATTTTTGAAAATGGAGGAATAAAAACTATGTTTTCCAAAAATATCTGTATATGTCTGCATGGGGCCTCTGAAGGCTTATGACATTGTCAGTGATGATGACATTCACCACAGCCACCACACCAAGGCCATCAGAAAACATCCATTCAGCACTATCTGTTCATTTCTTGTCATCTATATTTTGCTTAAAAATCAAACTGTATTCACCTTCTTTCACGACTCTCCTCCTGGATGGTCTACGGTTAACTCTTTTACTCTCGCCATTCCGATGTGAAACCGAGAAGTCACTATCAGGGCTGGCCTCACTCTTCTCCTCCTCACTCGCACAGTCTTCACTTTCACGCGACTCTGTCAGGAAAACAATCTGTACTGTAATTCTCGTTTAGGAGACAGAAGGAAAAGAAACAATGCCAATCCAGACCAACATAAAAATCAGAGTAGTTGTTTCCAAGGACTGATTTTTCCAAGTAACCCATGTAACTAGTAACGTCGCCACAGAAATGTTAATTTCAGTGAGAAGGCAAGTCTATCATAGAATAAATTCTAAAGATATTTGATTCCTCCTACCCTGCTGGTCATGCTCCTCAGACTCTGAGCTGCTCTGGATTACTGCAGCACGTTTGCTGGTCCTGGAACGGGCCTTATGCTCTGAAGTATCCTCTTCCTCAGATGCGTCAATCAGCTTCATCTTATTGACTGCAGCCACAGCGGTTTTCCTGGGCTGGCGACTCTGGTCTGCGTCATCCGCATCTTCCCTATTCTCCTCGTCTTCAGAACGTTCCAGGTCAGAGCCACTGCTGTGTCGAACTCTTCTGCGCTCTGCACGGGTGGATCTGCTGCTAAGCCCGTTCACCTGACCACTACCTTCTTACACACAACGGGATTCTTGTTAGGGAACTTCACCAACATTGTAACACCAACATTGTACTGCCATTTTCAGTCTGAACAGCCTAGCTGGATCAGCAGACATTATACATCAGTAATTTACCACAATAAAATAAGCAACATAGATTTTTTTTTTTTAAATAAGATAAAAATAGGTATCATGGTATTGTTAGCCTCAGTTCAACACACTCCTCTGTCTCATGTAAGTGACCCCTTACTTACATAATACAAAAATGTAAGTATTATTCAGTGGGAGTGATATCAGATTTAACTCAGGGGGTAAGGACTCCAGGACAAGGGTTGGGAACCTCTGCGTTAAACCAATTCCACTGATTACGGTGTGCAAAGGCCATTGTTGGTATTTACCTGGCTTTCTTTTCTCGGAGTTCCGAGTGAGTCGGGTGCTCCTGCTTTTGGTTCTGCTCGACTGCAGTCGTTTTAATGAACTGGACTTCCCAGAATACCCAGCATCATCATCATCATCATCCCCAGTTGAGCAGTCAATTTCACTTCCACTGTCAGTGACTATAAACAGAAGTTTTATAAAAAAAAAAATAAATAAATAAAAAATAGAAGCAACAGCTAAAATAATCTGTGATTTGCAGTTTGGAGCAGAAAGAACATTTGGCAGCACAGTAACCTCACCATTCTTTCTCCTCGCCTCTCTGTTCTGCATGGCTCTCCGTGTCGCTCTTGTTTCCCGTCTGAATGGCTGAGAAGACGAATGGAATTCTTCTCCCTTTGATTCGCTCAACGAGACTTCACTGTCATTTTCAGATTCTACGGCAATACAAAGGGGATAGAGATAGAACTGTTACAGTGGGCGGGATATAATACAAACTGGCGTTCCGGGTTTAAACACTGGGTGCCACCATCACACGAAAACATATCTAAAAGGAAATCAGACCATCTTTCTCCCATTAAAAACACTCTTCTTCTTCTTTCGGCTTTTCCCTTCAGGGGTCGCCACAGCGAATCATCACTCTCCACCTATCCCTATCTTCT
>CM074994.1:7164666-7183407 GCA_037576825.1 Pangasius krempfi | reverse complement strand
CACTGTGTATTCAACTGGTGGTTTTTCCAAACGGTGGAACAACCTGCTAGTATTTCCAAACTTGCCGGCACTAGACTTTGCATTTTGGGTCTTAACTGCGCTTGGTCAGACTTTAGATAGCCGAACTATATATTCCATATGATGGACTTCAGGTGGCCTTTCTTTGAAACAGTCATCAAGAGCAGTTTGTTGTTTAAACACGATTCCCTCAAGTGGGGGAAGGAAAAAAAAAAATAAAAAATACGCTACGTGCTGCGTAATCAGGCTACATGCGTTGGCTTTTTCGGGAAGTTAGACAGGAAAATAGAAACGGATGTTCCTCAAATTTGAATACCCTCAGCTTATCATCGTTGTTGATGAAAACTTTATCGCGATACAAATCAAGATCGTTTATTGCCAGGCACCAGTTTATACCCTTGTTCACTGTGGTTAAGTTCATTAGAGCTGCGTTTGCAAGGGATTAATCCTTTAGTCCTCATGCAGACTATTAAATCCTTTAAATCACTTTGCCACACAGTGACTAAATGTATGCATGCAACATTTTCTTTTTCTTTTTTTATATAAACATTTCCACCCATTTTATTGGGTGCTTGTTGAAAGCACCCGAGGCATTATTATCTGAGCAAACCCTGCACAAAATGCCACACAGCATAGCACTGCTAAAATAAACATGTATGAAGATAATCCATTAAAACAATGGTGTCCCAACACTTACCGTTGAGAGTAAATATTTCTATCTAATTTCCAGCTCGTTGTCTTGTTTAAAATGAGAAAAAAAGAGATAAGATGTTTGTCTTCCTCGTAAAAGCATACATGTGTGGCAGAGTAAAACTTCCTCGGCTGAAGTAAGTTCTCACCGTGAAAATCCTGGATCCTGTTCGGTCGAAGGCGATGCAGTAAACAGCCGACAGATGTCCCAGAATCCTCCTGTGCATTTTGATGCTCTGATATACACTGACAGGATGGACAAAGCTGAAACGCTGAGTGCCTGTCAACTCCCTGCCTCTGCACACCTCCACTGCATCCACACACACACACACACACACACACACACACACACACACACACACACACAGTTCAACACACAGGCTACCGCAGTTATTCTTCTATTACTTGCTAGTTACAGCACTCTGCAAAGGTGTTAAGCACATGTAAGGAAATGCTGTAGAGCAAAGATGCCTTCAAAAATATTGAAATTAAATGTTTCTACATTTTAAAAAAATACTATAAAGAGCAGTAAACAGTGATAATTGAAACAAAGTCAATATTTGGCCTGATGATCCTTCGCTTTAAAAAAACAACAGTAGTGTCAGGTACAGTGTGTGCAGTTTTATAAGGAAATGAGCTGTAAGTGTTACTGAGCATCTTGTAGAAGCAGCCGCAGTTCTTCTGGAAACTTTGTCACATTTGCTTCTTATTTCTGCAGCGAAATCCAGCAGCCTTCATTATGTTTTTAGTCTGAAAAGTGTCTCTTATGTAATCTGCTGCTTTCTTTACTGACATCCAAACATTTTTCTGTAACATTTAATGTTGTGCTGGAAAACTAATGTTTGGAAATCTAAACTGTTTTTGTACTGAACCAATAATGTAGAAGTCATAAAATAAAAATCTATAACAAAGTTTGTACTAAAAAAAAAAAAAAATAGGGTGCCTACGACTTTTGCACAGTACTGTGTATTAACTCTACCACAGATTCCGTGTTATGATGGTAATGGTGAACAGAACGGCAGCACATCAGTTAAGAAAAATACAGTACAGACTTTACCCTATGAACTGTCACTGACTGAAACCTGAGCTGAAGCGTACAATCTCAGTTAACCAAGATGTGCTGGACTTAAACTACAGATCGGCTTAAGAAGTGCACCTAATGTTTATTTTATTTAGCCTCTGCTGAGTCTAAACACAGACAGAACCGTGAAGGCTGTCACGCCGCATCGGATGTGTTTGCGCACGTACAGCTTCCTCTTTTTGGTAGAAAGTGCTTTTCTAGAACTGTTTCAGAGCTGAATTATTTACGCAGATATTCAGTGAACCTGAATAAGTGGTCATGTTTTTGCTCAATAGGGCTGACTAAAAACCAATGAAAAGTATCTTAAGGTGCTTTTACACCAGTTACCCTGTTTGCTGAGTCCAAATCTGAGTGAAACTGATACCTTTTGATTTTTTCTATCATTTGGTTTGGTTTCATACTGCAAATGAAACCAAACCAAAAAAGCAAAAAGTGTTGCCTGTGGGCCTGTAGGGCTGAAAACATACTCATAAATCACAAAAAAAAATTATGCAAGCATGAAGAACACCACACTAGCGCTCAATAAACAACCAATAAATTAGATAATTATATAAATAGCACCCATGTGTCTCTTTTTGTTTGTCAGTCCAAATATCTGAAACATGTCGCATTACTGTAGGTCCTTTTGGACCGGTCTAATTCTGGGCAATGCAGCTGGGTTTAGCAGCTTGCATTTACAAAATATTGCTGCTAGCAAACCAAAAATACACAGAGCTTTGGTTCACTTCCTGCAGTTGGGTCGATTCAGAGTGAGAATCCTTTGATCAAACCTCACTAGATTTCTACTGGAACCAGACTGAGGTCTCCTCGCTTGCCCATTCTCAGATCAGTTATATTTGTCCGTACTCAAGTGTGATTGCTGTGTTCTCACCTACACACGGAAGCTCAGAGAGAGGCAAAAACACACCAGTGTTCTATTCAACCAGACTAAACCCTGCATATGTGAAAGCACCCTGTCTTCATATAACTATAACCAATAATACCCAGTGAAACAGCAGTGGTACCTACCCAGATTTGGGGCATCCCTGCAGCTCAAAGGCCTCTCCGGTGGTCTTCCTCGATGAAGTGCAGCAAAAGTCGAGCTTTTCCATCGGCTACGGCCACAATCTGCACCATATCAAGAGATAATAGTGAGTAAGAAGAATCTGTGCATTCCAGAAAGGTCAAATGGGTTAAATGTTAACACTACCCCACCTTTAGCTGTACGAAGTAAGGAGTGTCTCCCTGTTCCCAGTAGAGAATGCACCCCAGGCAAACCAGACGGCACCTGCTTGTCAAGGATTGGACCGATCTGCTTACATATCTGCAGCAAGTGGTCTGGTGCAATATGTTTGTTGGCGGCGATCTGATGGAGAGAGAGAAAAAAAAAAAAAAAAAAAAAAAACATGAGGCAGATGTCACTCAAATGCGGCAGAAGCGCCCTCGTGAGACCGACTTGATCTGACTGGTTTATTTAAATAATCCATTCATTCATCTTCAGCAGCTGCTTTATCCTGAGTCACAGTGGATCCAGGGCTAATCCCAGGAACACTGGGTGTGAGATTATTGCTAGCTGAAAACATATTAAAAGATGTTCATATCGAAAACAGATGATCAGAATAATGAGTAGACTATGCATGAAATCATCTTTCACAAAATTCAGTGCTAATTTAAAGGCACTGCTTGGAAACTGTTTCCTGTATTCAGACATATATTTATAGACACGTTGGTCTATTTCCTCCATTACCCAGAATGCAGTTAAACTACCTGCTGATAGTGGTGCCAGTGGGATTTAGCTCTTGCTTCATCGCTACTAAAGAGAGCAATGCAGTAGCATTTTAGTCCTTCAGTCTGCCCAGCTCTCTCACCTCCTCATCTGTACATGCTGCTTAAACAGATAAGGTTCTAGCGCTCCAACCGTCAGACCAATACCGCCATCGACACCATTGTGCTTGTCATGTCGTCAATCGCTAACTAGCCGAGCCGAGTCTGTTCAGTTACTTGGCACAACTGCTTCGTACATCTGCACTGCATTCTGAAAAGCTGAGCCCAATGTTTGTTTCTCATTAATAGGACATTGAATGTCACTGGAAAGTGGTGAGTGAGAAAAGAAGCTCTTGCTCTTCTGTATTTAGGAGCTAACAGCAAAATCTGCCCTTTATCTCTTATGCTTGAGATCTCTAAACGCCACTGTAGCTCACCCTGCGATAACACACCACACAATCACTAACTTTTCACAAAAATAATGAAAATACAGCACCAACCAGCAAAGCAGCACCTGAATCATTAAGCACATTACAAATATTTCACTATAATTATGTTTAATGTGTTCCAGGGTTAAGGTTTTCTTGGACTAATTTGCAGCTCAGCACCACTATAAGCAACAATCAGGCCTCAACTGTGATTTCAGAAATTAAAATCAATCAAATAAATACTCCGTTCATGATACATAACCATGTCTGAAAAGGAAGTGGTTTGAAAGTGAAGCCTTTATGCAAATCAGGACCGCGCGTCAACCAATCAGAACGCAGGTACAAAATAAAAAAAATAGAACGCGAACAGCTGTTTGAGGAAGCTGATTGGTCGTGAGAAGGGCGACGTCACGAGAGCTAGGGATTCTCCACCCTCACTGCAATACGACACTAAGTAAGAAGCGAGTCCGGTCAAAAACAAAACAAAACGAAAAATAAGATAAAACCTCAGCGCAACGTATGGTACAGAGAAATGCATACACATACCAATACAAACAGTGGAGCACGCTTTTTTAATAAATCCAAATGGCTGCCTAGGCTTCTTCCGGATCAGTGAATCTTTTGGTTAATCAAATCCTGGGGAAATTAGTATCATTCAGCAGAAATACACACATGCAGCAATTAAAGGCAACAAGATGAAAACATACCAAGTCTTCATATGATCTGGGATGTTCATTTCCTTCCCAGTCCACTCTCCGGGGAAGGAGCTGCCGAGAACAGAAACCCGGTCAGAAATGACAGGACTTCAAATATGATCAAATAACAAATAACAAATTATCCAAAAACTCTGTCGAAGACACTGAGAGCTATCAAAAGTGACAAGCATTAAATCCGCCTCTGAGTGCGCTTCACTCGAGCCAGGCTTTGTGCTGATTACGAACAAAACACACGGACACGCACCTGATGTTCCTCCAGTTCACTCACGAGAACCTGCAACAGATTAGACACAGTGATGTGTAAGGAGCACTCACAACCAAAACACAGCATTTTCACCACAACACATCCACATATCACCGAGTCGGAAATACACAGCGCTCACCTCGGCCGCTCTCTGACAAGGACCGGTGGTTAAAAAGCGAGAAATTAGATAATAAAGCTCTGGAAAAAAACACACAGATGAAAAGCGGGGAAATGAGTGAAAATGGGATTTAAACGCAGGAAAAGGTGATGCTAGCTATTCAAAACATTAAACGTTACTTTTCTTGTGCCTTACCCGATTCAAGGAGCGAAATACTCCCTCTTTTGTCCATTCTGTCAGCCATAACTTAGCTGACGTACTCCTCTTGAAACTTATTTTTCTGTCTTGTTATCCGCTGATATATTTATTTAATTCTGACTGCACGGTTCGGGTCTCCTTCGTGATAGCTCCCGCTTTCCGTTCAGCCAGTTTTCAGTCGCCATTGGAAGTGCGAGGCCTCGGCTTACAGAACAACTTCCGCTCCGACCAAAGGAAATGGGGGGTTGGGGGAGAAAAAAAGTCTCCCTGTCAAACAAAGGGAGAAGAAATGTCACTGACAAATTAAAACCATATCGACAGTTTTCTTTCCCTGTGTTTACTCGCTTATAGGCGTCGAAAAGCTAATCTGTTTAGCGGCTTCGTAACGAACAGATTTTTTTTTTGTCTCGCGCTAGCTCGCGTGAGCTTGTGGATGACGTCAGCAGCTCGTGCTCTTGCTTTTTGCAGCTGAATCTGTCCTTCGTTTATTTTTGGAGTAAAGTATAATAATAACAATAATAATAATTATTATTATTATTAATTTATTTTATAAATTAAAAATAACGACTTCATTTTGAATTAAAGGAAATTCAAGTGTTCTAGAAATCTGCCAAATGTTCAAACATTTAGTACAAAATGCACCAGCGTCTTTTTCTTTATTCCTTTCTTTTATTTTATTTAAAACATCTTTGTAGCATTAAAAAATATGTTTAGATTCACGTTGAAATGAAATATGAATGCTACAAAATGTCACATGAACTTATATAATCGCATCATTCACCTGTGAATTTACACGTGTGGTATTTAGACACTTAGCATGTCATTGTTTCACACACTGTCACATGTAGTAGACCTTTCACATGTGAATTTTACACATAATCAACATTATTTTTTTTCTTGGGCTGTCTTGGCCTTGTGCTTTTATTTTTTTCCCATGTAATTTCTCACCCAATTTACAAGTAAAGCACATGATTTTATTTTTCAGATGTGATTTTCTCACATGTGAAGGTCTTGTTCTCATGGATCCTGCACCAGAAGCAGGTTGTTCTCATGGATCCTGCACCAGAAGCAGGTTGTTCTCATGGATCCTGCACCAGTAGCAGGTTGTTCTCATGGATCCTGCAGCAGTAGCAGGTTGTTCTCATGGATCCTGCAGCAGTAGCAGGTTGTTCTCATGGATCCTGCACCAGAAGCAGGTTGTTCTCATGGATCCTGCTTCAGTAGCAGGTTGTTCTCATGGATCCTGCACCAGAAGCAGGTTGTTCTCATGGATCCCGCACCAGTAGCAGGTTGTTCTCATGGATCCTGCACCAGTAGCAGGTTGTTCTCATGGATCCTGCAGTAGGAGGTTATTCTCATGGATCCTGCAGCAGTAGCAGGTTGTTCTTATGGATCCCGCACCAGTAGCAGGTTGTTCTCATGGATCCCGCAGTAGGAGGTTATTCTAATGGATCCTGCAGCAGTAGCAGGTTGTTCTTATGGATCCTGCAGCAGTAGCAGGTTGTTCTCTTGGATCCTGCAGCCGTAGCAGGTTGTTCTCTTGGATCCTGCACCAGTAGCAGGGGGTTCTCTTGGATCCCGCAGCAGTAGGAGGTTGTTCTCATGGATCCCGCAGTAGCAGGTTGTTCTCACAGATCCTGCAGCAGTAGCAAGTTGTTCTCATGGCTCTACACATTCCTGCACTTGTCTCACTCCTGCACTCTTGTGGCTGTTCTCATTACATGCCACTGAACCTAGAGCAATGTTTCCTCTGAACACAGAGAACCAACACCACCAAGAGAGGCAGGGAATGGCCCAGCAACAGGATAACAGAAGTGTCTCCCACTCTCTTCAGGGGAAAGTAGCTAATGTATGCTCAAAAAATACGTTAGAATTTGCCAGACAAATCTGTACAATAGTTTACATATTCGCTGAATTGTTATCATTTGCATACCAAAACTTATTACATGAAGAAGGAAGATTGTCTGAAGACAATTAGAATAGAATAAAAAAGAATAGGATAGTTTTATCAGAATAAATAATCCATTATAACTTATTTCTTAAAAAAAAGATTCAAACCAACTATTTACTGTATGTATTTACATGTGAAAAAAAACCCACTAATTTTTTTCAAGAATGCAGAAAAAAAGCAGTGGTTGTAAGTAGTCAGGAAATAAAAAAGGAGGAAATGGTTAATGATAAAATAATTTATTCGTGCACAGATGGGACAAAAATGGTGATCAGTGATTTGTCATTATGAACAATGGTGATCAGTGATTGGCTATTGGGAATGACAATGATCAGTGATTGGTCATCAGGAACGATGGTGATCAATGATTGGTTATTGGGAAAGACAGTGATCAGTGATTTGTCATTGGGATCAATGGTGATCAGTGATTGGTTTTTAGGAATGACGGTGATCAGTTATTGGTTATTGGGAACATAGGCTCATGCAAGCACAACTCAGTCATGCTGAGTGGACAAAATTCAGGGACAACATTCTCCACCCTCACAGTGCATATGCTGCTGCCTATCTTGACATAATCGTATATAGTAAAGGCTACCAGTGTCACATGCAGCATGTAAGAGCTGTCAGGCAGGACATGTAGCATACTGTAGGAAGTGTGCAATAACATGGATGAAAAGTATGGCATCTGGGCTTTCATTTGTATAATGGGCAGATGCATCCCCAACTTGATAAAACTTGAGCAAGGGTCACACCACGGTCTGAATGCGGATGCAGTAAAATATTAATTTAGCTGAATCATCACAAATTTTGGCTGAATGCCCTTGGACTACAGCAATTGCAGTTTGTCCAAAACCCAAAAGCATGACAGACAGTTGTTTTGAGCTGGCTTGCTTTCATCACAGGTTTGTACCTCAACAACCTCCTGACTAGTGTCACTGAAAGTAGCACTAGACCCAGTCCAGTGAATAGAGCAGTGCAAACATTTTTTTTTTTTTATCTTGCTGAAACTGTTTTTCTTTATCACATTCTCCTAATTTCTCTCTTCCTTTTGTTCTGCAGACCGACGCATCAGATGGTGGTCTGGGAGCCATTTTGTCCCAGATGGTGAAGGGGAAGGAAGTGTTCTTTTCTCTGTTTATTCTCTGTGTGCAAATGTGTGTGTGTGTGTGTGTGTGAGACACTGGTCCCCATTTGCATCTTCATTTTTCTAAAATAAGAAAAAAGGACATCTCTGCCATTCAAATATCTGCTTACTGGGGGTTTTGTCTTACTGAGTAACTCATAAGTCTCTTGCTTGTCTAGTAGTAGAGTCAGTATCCCTACCAATCAACTGGAGTCTCACAGGATTACTGCCATACTATGGTATGGCATCCAGAGTGACTACAGATATGCTATAATATGAATAACAGTAATAAGATGAGACTTTAAGAGGTTAATATTATGAAACATTGTTTGCTGTAGTTCTTGAATCAAAACTGTAGAAGAGCCAATCAATGTATCAAAAAAACTGGCTGTAGTCCAATGACCCAGCTCAGCTTCTGCAGCAGATCCTCTGTTGCAGTTTGTCCAATCACATTCATTAATGTAGATTATTTTGCGGAAGGAAGCTTGTTGGACCACAGACTAGTTACAGGGCTAGAGACATTATTTCAGAAAAGGGAGAGATTTTAGGTTTTTTTCCTGCACACTTTTCATTATATTTTCCCTCTCTAGTCTAATTAGTGATTAGATGACATTCTTCCTGCTTCAAATTGAAAATAGCTCATTGTGTGTAGCATTAGTCAAAAGGTGAATTGCCACTATGAATCAAAACACAATCACTTCACATGTCTTAATAATAGCCATATTAGCCATAATAATAGCCATACTAATCATTAATGGTTAAGCATTAATAGGTAACTTCTTATTATTCAGGCTTGTTAGTTGCTTATCTAGGCATGGAATTCTAAGTAACTGGACCTGTACAAATTTTTAGGTGAATATCCTGGCAGTAGAGGAAGGTGTTTGATTCTGTAGCCTGTATTTGACAATGTTCCTGGATGAAGCTTTGAGCTGTCAGCCAAATATATCACAATGATTTACACAACCAGGTAGTTCAAAACAACTCAATCACTAACATGAGTCATTACATGTGATCTATGATTGAGAAAGTTCAATTTGTATAAAATAGATTTTTAATTTTTTTATTTAATTTTCTCCCCAACCTGGCCACCAAAATGGCCACCAAAATGGCCACCATCCAGCTCTCCCCTATCATACGACAGTTACCAACTGGGGAGGGTGAGATCTAACACCTGCTTCCTCTGAGACACGTGAAGCCAGCCAGCCAAAGCTTTTCAGAAGCACTGTCCGCCCTCTTCTATATACACGAGCTCACAGATGCCCACAGTTGGCTAGTGTTGCTGTGACTGCCAGTGGATCAAGATGGTGACATCCCTCCCACCCAGAGAGCACTGGCAATTTTGCTTCCTTGGCTCCTGGCCAATAAAGCACTTGTTACTTTAAAAAGGAACACCAGTTGTAATGAAGTTTCAGTTTTTTATTAAATAACCTGTGAGAATTATCTAGCAAAAAATAGTACAACCATTCAAACTGTCAACAAATATAATAAATGATGGATTCATATTAATGCACTTGATCTAATACATTATCGTTTCTGTAACTGCTCATTCACAGGGACTTATACTGCGGACGCTCCACATAATCTAAGCCTAATAATAAACGGAAAAAAAAAAAAAACATGTTACACAACAGAGAGAAGCACATGATGGTTGATATGGTGAATTTGTCTGTAAGGAGATGTTTATTTAAGATCTATGGAAGGAGTCTCAAGTGTTAACACCTCGTAAAAGTCAGTAAGTTTCCAGACACGGGAGTTAGTTCACTTTATTACTTGTTATAGCAGCTATAAACAGTCGTTCCCTCACCTGCCTTTTTTTTTTTTTTTTTTTTTTTTAATCTCTCTTGAAGTTAGCAAGACAAAAAAAACTGCAGCTTGTCATGTTACAGAGAAGCCGGAAAGTGCAAACTCCTCTGTCTTGAAAACTCGAGTCTCAGACAGACATTCAGTAACATGCAATGTAACTATGAACAGTTAAAAAGAGCAGTGTGAATAATAAAATAAATGAAATTTGACCGTGGCATGATTGTTGGTGCCCGATGGGGTGGTTTGAGTATTTCTATAACTGCTGATCTCCTGGGATTGTCACACACAGTCTCAAGAGTTTACTCAGAATGGTGCAATAATGAAATAACATCCAGGGAGTGTCAGTTCTGTGGATGGAGAAAGGCCAGACTGGTTGGACTTGACAAAAACTAACTCAGATAACCACTCTGTACAATTGTGGTGAGCAGAAAAGCATCTCAGAATGCACCACAGATGGCAGATGGACTACAACAGCAGAAGACCATGTCAGGTTCCGCTTCTGTCAGCCAAGAAAATGAGGAATTGCATGATGCAGTCATGTCAACCTGGACCAGCATCTCAAAAGAATGTTTCCAAGAATTGAGAAAAGAATTGAGGCTGTTTTGAAAGCAAAGGTTGAGTGCATTTCTCAAAACTGGGTAAAAATTGTTGTCACCAGACCAGGTTTGAGCGGCTGTTCGTCTTGGGTGCTCTGATCACAAGCTCACTGCTGAGACGGATAGCTGTTCATACCTCGTATGGTGACAGTAATTTTTCAGGAATAATAATACTCAGTCTGAACAGGGCCTTAGTCCAGGTTCAGTGTAAGGCACTATACTAACCCTGATCAACTGAAAACACATACTGTCAGAGCTTTCACCATTGAAAACTGATTCTTAGTTATTTTATTTTGAGCTGTTTGAATTTTTTTAACAACCTAACGCTATTTAGTGTGCCGGGACTTTTGGAGGAACTTTTTGTTGACCCTTTAAATTCAAGTTAGCTCAAGCTGGAAAACTGCCCTGTCCAAGATGGCGTCACGGACATCTGCATTTCTGTGCAGACAAAAAAATGTCGCAAATGGGGCGGGATTTAGCGAAAACATTTCTTTTGTCATATGCAACCGCTCTGACTGACGTGCTTTAGGGCTTTAGCAAAAAAAACACACTTTTTTTGCTCGACCTGCGAATACTGTATTTATTTATTTACTTATTTATTAAACAAACAAACAAACAAATAAATGCCTCCTTTAACTTTGAAGGAAGTACCGTACTACATACACTTCCGGCTTCACGTCGTCCGACCTGCGCCTGGGTCCTAGTTGCCGCCGGTTTCCTTAACGCTTCATAAACAAAGAACATGGCTGACGTCGGATACAACTGGCTGCTGGTCCTGAGCTCGGTTTTTGTGTGTAATCTCGTCAAAACATTATTACCGTCCATTTCCTCACTTGTAAGTAGCAAAGTGATTTACAATACAGTTTCCCGAGATGTATGTGTATCGTTAGGACGGTGAGAATGAGCCTTCATGCCAGTGGTTCTCCATCACTGCATGGCCAGGGCTTAGCACCTGCACATCATTCATATCATGAAGTGTTTAATAAGCTCTGATTACAGTGATATTTTCAGTATGGTAACTTGGACCAATCTCTAACACTCACATTTAGACTAGTACAGAATTACAGACCTGATCTGATGTAACTGGCATTCTGCTTGTGAAGGTAATGTCAGGTTGTTGTGCTGTGTTCACTGCCTAGTTATAAATGTGCTGTTCTGTATGTGAGTATTTTGACAGAAACTAATATTTGAAATGATCTGAAACCCTTGAATACATTTATGTTTTTGAGAGGGACAGTAAAAGTTCTTATACTACAGTACAGTGCTCTTACACCTAACATACAGAGCATACAACAAATGTACCGGAAAACATAAGGACACAGTTGCACATTAGTTGGGAAAAATATTGCACAAGGTTGAGATTTAACGTAGTATGAATTTTGAAAATTGTGTAATATGGTTTAAAAAAAAAGCATATTACATATCCTCGCGAAGGATTGTATACATCACTGAACAGTATAAAAGAAATGCATAAGCATTTATAAAATGTATAAAATACATTATTACACATAGCATGTATAAAATACATAAAATACTGCAAAGTATACACTGAGGAGGATACTACAGTGAAAAGAAAAAGCCTACACACCCTTGTTGAAATGGCAGGTTTTTAAAATCAAGATAAATTAAAATAAAGATAAAGATTGTTGTTTTTTGTACCTTTAATGCGAAATACAGTGGATATAAAAAGTCTGCACACTCCTGTTAAAATGGCAGGTTTTTGTGATGTAAAAAAAATGATCAATCAAGTCAGAACTTTCTCCACCCTCAATGTGAAATTACAGTGTATAAAAATTGAGTGAAAAACAATCAGAAACCTTTCTGGGGAAAAATAGGAAAAATAAAAAAGTTACAATAACCTAGTTGCATAATTGTGCACACGCTTTTATAATTGGGGAAGTGGCTGTGTTCAGAATGAACCAATCACATTCAATCCCATGTTCAAAAGTAATTATCATACCGCTGTCATCGATGAAATGATTCTGATTAAGCCCAAGTAAAGATCAGCTGTTTCTGTAGGATTTTCTCCACATCTCTTTGGTTTCATCTGACTGATAAATTGTATTATAGTTTTGTAAACTAGCATGAAATTTAAGAAATTATTATTTTTTTTAAATGTTTGCACACGAAGCTCACAAAGATCCTGCAGAAAGATGCTGAGCAGGAAATGGAGATGCGAACAGAAATCCAGAACATGAGGTTGGAGCTTTCGTCTATAAGCATGATGGATGAATTCGCCAGGTATGCAAGACTGGAGCGCAAGATAAACAAGATGACAGACAAGCTGAAAACTCACGGTAAGAGAATCAGACATGGAGTAATAAAAGGAGGTGAAGACAGGAATTACTGTCAGTAAAATACTAACCTACTGTCATTACACTAAGATGCCATGTAGCACTATGATAAATCTGCCATATGAACCTCAACACACCTGGTGATATCATGTTATTGCACCATTTTTCTTTGTAGCAACGTGCAATCTTGATATTGTGGCTAAAAATATCAAGGTTTTTACATTATCACAGTACTAATTGACCATTTAAATTACACACAAGCAGCTGTTGAAAATTAAAGGGCCAAAATAAAAAAAATAAAAAAAATGTAACCACCAATACATCTGTTGTAAAGCGGTGACGCAGTGGGCTCTGTATTGAGCTTTTCTGGTTTGAATACAGGGCAAACTCCCTCCAGATCATCATATCTTGGAGGTAGATATGAAATCTGAGAGACTTAAAAACTGCCTGAAATCTTAAAAACTGTTTTGGCTGGATATTTGTGTAGGAGCAATGACTGTACACGAGTGGACAACAATACGCCATTTACTCCTATTGTGTGGTCCCATTTTTTGGGAATCTTGAATATTAAATATTCAAGATATTGAACATTTACTTTCTTTGTTTTAAATATTTAAAAATTCTAAAACCTCCGGTTTATTTCCAATTTTAAATGGAAAAAAAACAAAAAAAAACAAATCAGACTTTCAGTGTGGTCTCAGACTTTTGGACCCCACTACATCTCTGTATACTTAGATTTGTCAAATTTTTTTTTTTTCTGTTATCTTTCCTACAGTGAAATCAAGAACGGCTCAGCAGGCTAAAATGAAATGGATTGTCAACATCATTTTCTACATTCTTCAAGTAAGTTATAGTCATGTTTTATATCTGTTCAATTCTTTAAAAGTCATACCTTATTGAATTCAGAATGTTCAGTTTGAAAGACAAAATAGACGCAGTTTTGCATATTGCCCTGTCGAGGAAAGAGATCAAAAAATGTAAAAGCAAATATAACTGCGTTATAGGGAAAATGAGAAATCTTTGTATACAGCATTAAATAAGTGGATGATTTGAGACTGTGCTAAAAAGGATACAATTTTCTGAAAGGTGTCTGAAATCTTGAAGCTACAGAGAAATGTGTATAATTTGCTTCAGAATGTAAAAATCCCTGTATGGTTCTTCATTACACTGTAGTAGTGAGTGTAGTTGCAGTGTTGCCTCGCTGGGTGTGAGTTTAATGTTGCTACACGTTTCGCTGTATGATCCCAGGCGGTGCTCATGATCTCACTTATCTGGAAGTATTACGCAGACCCTGTCACTGTGGTTCCCAGCAAGTGGATTTCACCACTGGAAAGACTTGTAGCTTTTCCATCTGGAGTTGCAGGTAAGCACAGATGGATCAGTTAAAAAAAAACCCAAAAAAACATAGTTGATTTATATATACAGACCACTATACTGTTGTATGCAAAAGTGTGGGCACCCCAAATTATGTATTTTATTTGATTTTGGAAATGAAAAGAAATAAATGCTACTAGCTGGCTACAAACAGGGTTTGCAAGCTATCTGCCAAAGGAGTGTCACTAAGTACTGATTTAGGTTAGGGTGTCAAAACATTTGCCCATGCCACAATTACTATATATTTTTTTAAGTTCAAGTTTTTTTCATTACTGTTCGCAGAAAAATGTTGTTTTAAGAATAGTTTGCTGCAGAGGTTGTGTTTACTTCTTTTGAACAAAATACAACTTGGCCAGGGGTGCCCAAACTTATGCACACAACTGTGTATGTTTTTAAAAAAAAAACCTGAAATGAAAAGAAACTGTTGCCAACAATGGGTATATTTTTGTTACACACAAATATTTATTTGATCTAAACTCGACTTGCATTTCCTTGTCTTGTTTTAGGTGGTGTTGGAATAACGTGCTGGTTGGTGGTCTGCAACAAAGTAGTAGCCATTGGCATTCATGCTTTTAGCTAATTCCAAGTTTAAGTCATCTGTCTACGACTGTGGAAATTATTTACAAGTTCTCAAAAACGTGTTTGCAAAACGTGTTATTAGGAGAACTATGATTTCATTAAACGAACTGCATAATTTGGCTTTAAAGACATTTGGCTACCAAATTTCCCCACATTGAATTTGAGGAATATTGATAAATCTAGTCCCTTCTTTCAGTTGTATAGCAAATAAAGTTGCTTTTTGTTATGCTCATTTTGAGCATAAAATTACAATTTGATTTTGAATATCATTACACATCTTTCATATACCATCAGTGATTATTTTAGTTTTTGTTTAGTGTGAAGGTTTTATGGTTATGTAAACTGTAAATACAGCTGTGCCTCTTTATTGCACTTGTATATAGATTCATCAATGCATTTAAGAAATGTTTCCCAATAGTTTATATCTAATGAAATTAACATTCCTGAACACATAGTAAAACAAATAGAACTGGATAATGGAAACACTAGTGACTTATATAACTATGGTTCTATAAACACTGGATAACAGCCAGGGATGGTGAATGTCACGTGGAAACCTTATTGTGTGCATGGTGAGGTAGCCCAGGTAGCAGCAGTGCAGACTTCTGGGACATGCATTTATGTAATATCCATGAGGAGTAGACATTCCTCGTAGAGTGTAGGGTCTGGCTATGAAGCCTGCCTGTAGGATATGGTGATAATGTCCATCACCCAGTGGGCCAGTATTTGTTTAGACATGGACATGTCCTGTGTGTTTCCTCCATGACAGGTGAACAGTTAACTTGATTTGGTCCAAATAGTACCATAGGGTGCGTACTGGGCATAATAAGGAATGCTCCAGAATGCTGCAAGATCAACTGAATTGGTTATAAAAAATTGCTATGACCTTGATGGACGAAGGCGCCTTGTTCCCTTCAGAAAGTTTGTGATAATTTTATCACTTGGACTCCTAGGTCATAGTCCTCAACCTGCACTTTAATCTGAGGGGCCAAACCCATTGACACACCGAAGAAGTTGCCAAGATATTCTGACTATTAGTGAGAGCAGCAGTGAAAACCAAGGCCTCACTGGCCATTTTGGGGTCATTAGCCAGGACTCTGTGGCCCAATTTGTAAATTCCTAGCAACATTGGCAGTAAGGGAGAGCCACAGTCAACAGTGACTCGATTTGCCATTGGCGAAGAGGTCCATTTGTGCCCTGCAAAACTTCCCCAAGATCTGCTACACCACTCCTGAGTGCAGATGCCAGGCATATGTTGTGCCTCAACAGTGCATCTGCCACACCATTGTGCCCTCCAGGCCAAGTGAGGTTTTTCTCATGAGGCTTATGCTTATGAGTTTTCGTGCAAGGCAGACAGCACCATCCAGCCTTGTGCTGTCTTGATGATTGATGTACGTTACCGATATGACAATGATAAATTGGACCAGCATATGGCAGTTTCTCAGAACCATTAAGAAGAACTGCTGTTCTAATCCGTTCTAATCTCACAGTGTGGTTGACGTAACCTCTTCGCCCCCACATGCCCCCAGCCATTGAGAGAGGGTACGCTTCAATGGAGCAGCCCTCCCAACCTGATCCCTATTGTCAGGAACGCTTTTTGTCTCGAGCGAGCTAGACATGAGGACACCTGTGGACTTACGGCTGAAGGGTAGAACAATAATGGTATTTGTAGCAAATACTACAACATGTGGTCACTTTCTTGGGAGATTTTGGCATGTGTACATGCATGCACAAGAAGCCATCCAGGTGATATTCACCACCCCTGGTGGTTAAGAAGGGTGAAGCAGAACCTGCTATATATTTATTGAATTGTGGTTGTATTTGTTGAATTTTTTTTTTTTTTGCATTTAATCAATTTAATTAAAATGCAAATTCAATTTGAGAGAAAAAAATTTATCATTTGTAATGATATCCATACAGACATTGTCCTGTATTTTCACTTATTTGAAAGGGTAGCATTGGTCCACTGTGAAAAAAGCATACTGCACCCTGGTTTGATGTTTGAATTTATTTTACTTCTTGGATGTTTATATTGATGATTATTATAGTCATTCATGCTTCATGATGTTCAATTTCAGTAAATAAACACAACATCTGATCATCAGCATTTTTATTTTGCATATTATTTGCATATTGATATGTAATTCAAACAACAAAAACAAATTTAGACAATGGAGTATATTGATTAAACAGGCTAAGGTAAGAGGTTTCACATGGCTTAACTTCTTAAATTCTGGGATCTGAAAAATGACAAAATGGTGTTTTATTTGGATCTGATGTTTTAGTGCCAGCGTCTAGTTTATTATCAGGCATCTGCTCAACCAATTTTACTTGACCAAACAGTTCCTTCATCAAGTTGTTCTTTTTGGTATTGCTTGGCCTCACTGTTGGCTCTTGCTTCACTGATGATGTGGATGCTGGCACAAAAAATGATGAGTCATATGTACCAGTGTCAAGAATGGCAGAGGTAGCTTTGGGTTTGTTACATCTGTGGAACCTTGGTCCAGATCTCTGACTTGTTCCATAAGCAGGTGTCCCACTGTGTAGGTTCAGGATGGTCTCTTTAAATATGTATTGCTGTCTATTAATGCCTAGGGATTTGGTGGCCTTGTTTGCTGACAGTGACTGAGTGATAACTAACTGGTCATTATTATCTTGTGAACTGTGCCCCTCAAAAGCTAAGTCCTGAGTGAGGTTCGCTGTCATTTCTTCCTGCTCTGCATCATACTCCAGCTTAATTCCATCAATGCCACTAGTCCTTCCAATATCTAACAGGAAATAGCAATTAGTAAAACCGACAGATTTAAGAAATGAAATAATAGCATGTTCATTATATCATGACTTCAAGGTACCAAATTCAAGCACTAATAATCCTTCTGTAAAGTGTAATCACTCTATTTTCCCAAAAGAGCACTTCCTGAAATGTTTTATTCGTCTTATACCACAGCAGTTTACCAATGACTACAATTTTTAACAATGCCACAGGATACTTTTTACCTGTTTGTAGTTACATTTAATGTTGTAGACCATCCTTGAGACAGGCTATAGGAGCTTTGAACAATTTTTCCCTCACTAGTATCACCTTTTTCTCTCTTGAAGTCAGTAAGACCAAAAAAACCCCACAACTAATGTTACAGAGAAACTGGAAACAGCAGTCCTGAAGACTTTCCCGTAAAGGAACACTCACCGAATGTTAAAAAACCACTGGAACCCAGCACTTATTTATCCACAAATGTTAAATAACATCTCCTTACAGAAATATTCACCGTATCAACGATTATACATTTTACTTTTGTTAAATATGGTTTTTATTATTAGACTTTTATTATGTGTTATACAAGTCCCTGTGAATGAGTTGTGGCTACTGAACAGATTACGTATTAGATAAACCTGTGATACAGCTGGAACTACTGTCACAGCTACTGTTACGGAAAGGTCAGATTCAAGAATTCAACAATGCTGTGGTATAAATATAATAAACAAATGGCCAAACCCCAACCAAAGCCAGTTGAGGGGCTTGCTGTCCTTCAGGCATCATCATGAGACAAATAAACTTTTGCTTTCCTGAGGAAAAATAGGATGTGAGCAGCCTTAGACAGGGAAGTGGTGGCTCAGTGGCTTTGGGCTGCTGATTGGAACGTCATGAGTTCAAATCTCAGTGTCACCAAGCTGCTTTGGATAACAGCGTCAGCCAACTGAGCAAATGTGAAAGTAGACTTGGACAGTACAGCTATACTGAAAAGGACTGTCATGTATCAGTCCACCTACAGTGGCAGTCTGGACAGTCT
>CM074994.1:7153942-7164566 GCA_037576825.1 Pangasius krempfi | reverse complement strand
GCTGAAGAGATGAGCGAGATTAAATCATTCTCTTCGAGAGGAGTAAAGCTTTCTAGTTTCTGGTCCGTAATTAATGTTTCCTCAGAGTCTATTCTATTAGGTTTTAGGGCCTGAAATGTTAAATGTTAAATAAATGTCTCCTTACAGAAATCTTCACCCTAATAATGTTTAGATGTTTTACATTTTATTCATCTTATACCACACCAATTTACCAATTGCACCACAGCATACTTTTTACCTGTTTATAATTACATTTACTGTTGTGGACCATCCTTGAGACAGGCTATAGGAGCTATGAGCAATTTTTCCCTCACTAATATCACCTTTTTCTCTCTTGAAGTCAATAAGACCAAAAAAACCCACAGCTAATGTTACAGAGAAACTGGAAACATCAGTCCTGAAGACTTTCCCGTAAAGGAACACTCACCGAATGTTACAAACCACTGGAACCCAGCACTTATTTAACCACAAATGTTAAATAAGCATCTTACAGAAATCTTCACCGTATAAAGGATTATACATTTTACTTTTGTTAAATATGTTTTTTTTTATTATTAGACTTTTATTATATGCTATACAAGTCCCTGTGAATGAGTTGTTACTATTTAAAAGATAACATATTAGATTGAGTGCATTAATATAAACCTGTGATACAGCTGGAACTACTGTCTGACTTTACTGTTATAGAAGAGTCAGATTCAGGCATTCAACAATGCTGTGGTATAAATATAATATAACAAATGGCCAAACCCCAACCAAAGCCAGTTGAGGGGCTTGCTGTCCTTCAGGCATCATAATGAGATAAATAAACTTTTGCTTTCTTGAGGAAAAATAGGATGTGAGGAGCCTTAGGGAAGTGGTGGCTCAGGGCTGCTGGACTTTGTGCTGCTGATTGGAAGGTCACAAGTTCAAATCTCAGCGTCACCAAGCTGCTTTGGATAACAGCGTCAGCCAACTGAGCAAATGTGAATGTAGACTTGGACAGTACAGCTATACTGAAAAGGACTGTCATGTATCAGTCCACCTACAGTGGCAGTCTGGACAGTCTGGCAGCTCTTACCAGGAGGTGTCTCATTAGAGGTTTCCTCATTTTCCTTGTGCATCAGTTCATCCTCACTGTTCCTGTGCTTTGGTTTATTGGCATCAAACCCCTGTAAGTGAAACTACAGTAAGCACAGATAGAGTTGAGTTTCATTTAAGTGACTCAAAGCAATTTAACGTGAACATTACCCAAGCATTTTTCTCAATGTCTTTCTGTGGATACTTTATCTGCAGTGAGAGAGGAGGAGTTTCAAGTGCTATAGACGACAAAGGTTCTGTTTGAAATAATCTGGTCTCTTTTGCCCCTGGAAATGGGAGATGTAAAAGCACAAGGTTAGTCACATTTTCACATTTAATTGCAGTGCCTATGCTGAGTGACGTTTTTTTTTTTTTTAGTCAGAGTCCTCTGTCCTGAAGACTTTCCCATGGAGGAAAACTAACTGAATGTAAGATGGCACTGACATCTGGGACTCATTTAAGCATAAATGTTAAATAACTGTTTCCTTACAGAAATCTTCACCCTATCAATGTTTATATGTTTTACTTTTGCTAAATAATGATATGTTTTTATGATTACATTTAGATGTTATGGTGCATCTGCCATATAAGTGCCTGTGAATTAGTTGTTACTATTGAAACAATGTTGTTGTTCATAATTCGGCTGCTCCCATTAGGGGTTGCCACAGCAGATCACTGGTCTGCATACTTGATTTGGCACAGATTTTACGACAGATGCCCTTCCTGACGCAACCCTCCGCAATTTTACCCGGGCTTGGGACCAGCACTGAGAGCGCACTGTTGCACACAACCCCAGTGGCTGGGGTTGGTTCCCTGGCCGGGAATTGAACCCGAGCTGCAGGGGTGAGAGCGCTGTGGCCTGACCACTAGTCCTCCAGGGACCCTTAGTATTGAAACAATAACTTATTAGAATATTACAGTGCATTAATTTAAACTGTGGTTTTAATTAGAGCTAGAACTACCGTTATAGAAAAGTCAGATTCAAGAATTCAACATTGCTGTGGTATAAATCCAATGAAAAAATGGTCAAATCCTGACTAAAGCCTGTTGAGGGGCTTGCTGTCCTTCAGGAATCATCATGTTTGCTCTCTTGAGAAAAAGAAGAATGTGAGGAGCCTCACACAGGGAAGTGGTGGCTCAGTGGCTTTGGGCTGCTGATCAGAAGGTCATGAGTTCAAATCTCAGCATCATCAAATTGCTCTGGATTACAGCCAATCAAGCAAATGTAAATGTAGACTTGGACAGTACATCTATACTGAAAAGGATTGTCATGCATCAGTCCACCTACAGTGGCAGCATGGACAGTCTGGCAGCTCTTACCAGGAGGTGTCTCATTAGAGGTTTCCTCATGATCTTTCTGCATCAGTTCGTCCTCACTGCTCCTGTCCTTCGTTGGTTCATTGGCATCAAACTCCTGTAAGTACAGTAAATACAGACTTTTCAATTTTATTTTCCCTCAAAGCAGCTTACCTGCAACATATTCTAATATGAACTTTACCCAAGGGTTCTTCTCATTGTCTTTTTGTGGATACTCTGTCTGCATTAAGAGAGGAGGAGTTTCAAGTACTATAGGTGACAAAGGTTCTGTTTGAACAAATTTGCTTTCTTTTGTCCCTGAAAATGGAGACATAAAAACACAAGGTTATTCACCTTTTCACATTTAATTGCAGTGCGTATGCTGCGTCATTTTTTAAATTTTTTTTTATTTGATTTGTAAGGCTGATTTCACACTAGACTTAGACGCAAAGGTTTTGGACCACTGTGTCTTTTTCAGAGGCTAGCTACACTAAATCGCTCCAAGGTGTAAATGAGTGTGTGAACATGTGTCTGCGATGGACTGGCAGGCTCCAACCAGGCTGCATATTCCCGCTTCATGCCCAGTGTTTCTGGGATAGGCTCCATAAGCACTGCGACCCTGACCAGGATGAAGAAGGTTACTGAAGATGAATGAACAACTGCATTTTTTTCATCTGGGTCACACTGCTCCAGTAGTTTGCAAGTGCACTAAATTGTGTGCATGTGAGGGTGTTCTCTGCTTGGTCAGAAATTTGGTCGGTTGTGATTTGATTATTTTTACAATCCAACCAATCAAACATTTACAGTTACACCACAGTGCTGTTCAATTTTCTGATTGGTCAGTAGGTGCTGATTAATTTTCTGCTCTGACAGTATTTAGGCTGCAAGGCAAATCACATGCGCTCATTCGAATGTGTTATTGTTTCTATGGTAACAACATACACAGCGATGGTGGGTGCTCCACCATACATTTCTGTGAGGATATGTTTATTTAGCATTTTTGGACAGATTCGCTATCATCAGTACTTTGTAACAGTCAGAGGTCAAACTATTGCTTTAAGTTCTGTGATATGGAAGAGTCATCAGGATAGCAGACTTTGTGCTTTTAAGGTTCCCGCTAACATGACAAGCTGCATTGTTTTGTCTTATTCACTTCAAGAGAAAGGAAAAAAGAGAGGCTGGTGAGGGAACAAATTTTTATAGCTGCTATAACAAGTGATAAAAGGAACTAACTCTGTTGTGGCTATTCTACAACAGTAAATGTAACTATAAGTGTATATAAAGTATGACATATCATAATTTGATTAAAAAAAAATTGCTCATTTTGGCAAATTGCTGTACTATGAAAAGAATTAAACACTTTGGAATGTGCTACCACTCTATCACTGATTATTTTCAGTGACAATTTTCCTAAATGCATGTCCTGTCCGGTTTTATTCCTTACTTAATAGTGTGCCAATATTACCCATAATTTAAGGTCACTTTTCTACACACCCTTCAGGATATATTACAGAGCCATTTTCATTGTTCATTGAAATGCTTATCTAGTAATAGGCAGTCCATTTAAGCATTATTAGAGCCAAAAGACAAAGGTCGAGAACTTGACCATGGTGATACTGAACCAGGGTTCAGTATTACCTTAGCAAACCAGGGTCCAGTTGTTTGGTGTGAACCTGAATATGGGTGCCAGGTTCACATCAGAAAAATAAAAACAACCCAAACCATAATGAAAAAATTAAACTGGTCCACACCAAACAAGGACAGTATAAAAACACCCTAGTTGTGTGTCTTTCCTTACTTGGACTGCCCTTGGAAACATAATGGAACAAAGTCTCTATTTCTGAGAAAGTATACAATTTGTAGTACCTTTCTTTAAACTGCCTTTCAGAAATCTGTGCGAGTAGATATCATGGTTCGCCAATTCTTTCTCCATCCCCTGCAGGATTGCAGAATAAACAGATAAACAAAAACAATATAGAATAAGATATATCATGCAAGTAAGCTTACTATGCAGGCCATCAAAACTGCCTTCCAGCTTTGGCACTTAATCTAAATTTAAAACTCAAATTCAAATTTAAAACTCAAGAAATGCTGCACCTTGATTTTCTGCATTAAATTACTTATTAATTCCTCCAGATGTCGGGACAGGTCTCGGGCTTCCATCGTCTTTCTCATTTCCGAGCTCATTTGACGATTAAATGATGCAGTGCTCAGCGCAAGGTTTGTCTCCAGATCCTAGTGTGAATTTGAAAATTCGAATCATTAAGAGAGAGCTGCTGGTGTTGCTGCACCACACACACGTCACTGCAGCTCAACTTTACACAATACCTGAATCCTTTTGTTCTTCTTCTCCAAGTCCACAGTGAGTACACTGAGGCGCTGTGTCAGGGTCTCTCGCTCCTCCAGGTTCTGGTCCTTGTTGAGGCGCTGTAGCCACTGCAGTGTGTCGCGGGTGTGCAGCAGTGCGCTCTCTGTGCCCCGCAGCTTGCGTGCTAGAAGGTTGATGTGAGTTTTAGCTCTGCGCAGGAGTTCCTGCAGTGCTCTCACCTCACTGCTGTGATTATGGAGCAGTTGGGGCAGGCTGCCCTGGATGTCCTGGAAGTGTAGCAGTGCAGTGGCCTGTCTGCTCTGTAAGCGCTGGAGTAGCCGATTCTCCTGCACGGTGGTGCGCAGTTGCCGCTGCAGATCCCACACCTCATTGCTCAGCTGCTGGTTGTGCCTCTGCTGGGCTGATGCTATGCGTTGACTGGTGCCATCTAGGAGCTTGAGGGGGGCGAGGACAGATGCCCGGTCACTCCTGTGCTGCTGCCCAACTCTGTTTTGACCTATAGGGGAAAAAGATGTAAATGAATATGATGTTCAATGATACAAAACAAACATAATATACAACTCTTCATTTCTTGTCACTGGTCCCAATGGAGCTGCTCATATGCAGTTCATGTCTGCAATGTCAGCTTACAGAATATCCAATGCACCTACTTGCCTCACTGGACCTAGGTTACATCCCAGGCCAAGTCCACTAACACACACGTGTCACTTTTTTATACTTAGTGTACTATTATTTAATTAATTACCCCCCCTCCATGCTTCTCTTTTCCTTCTAGTTCCAATCAATCAAATTGAAATCAAACTAATAGCCTGGTACTGAATGGTTTCTAAACAGCTCTGAAGTATATTTTGCTGTATCACAAGCTCAAATCCCAATGTGTGTGGATTGTCTCGAAAGGAGAAATACACAACTCTAATCCTGATTATTACAATCTGCAAACACCTGGGTTTATCAGACTGTGATGTTATTCTTGGCCATAGACTTATGTTAAAATAAAGCTGTTATTATGTCTTAAAAACCAAACCAGCACAATCAGTTAATTTACTGCACAAGTATTATTTAAGTTCTTGTAATATATACAGAAATGGTCTGACTTTTTGACTGTTTGTGGTTATGCTGGGGTGATCAGATCAGCACCGTTCAATCGCAGCACAGCAGAGTTGCTGTTGTAGACAATATGAGGCAACCAGATAACAAATGAAATAACAAAATGAGCCCACTTTTACCACTTGGAATGGTAACATGCAACTAAATAAAGTCTCAAATACTTTGATTTAAAAGATAGAATGCACAGCACAATTTGTTTAACCTACTCTAAATTAGTGGTTTATTTGTAATAATTGTGATGGTCATTTTATATGTAGAGTAAACGCATAAATACCTTTGAACCTCTTTTGTGTTAACTTCTTGCGGGTGGTTAGTGGTGCAGTGCTTTCAACCTCCTCATACTCCTCTTTGAATGACTGAAAACAGGATTGATCAGAATCTTTTCTGGGAGAGTCTGTTTCATCTGCAGATCTGTGGGATGGTGCGCTAAAGGAATCGTCATGTCCGTCACCTTGCCCACCATGCCCCTTTTCTTCACCTGCTCTACAGCTTGCATTATCACCTTGCCATTCGCTGTGGTGTTCCTTGGGCATTTCTCAGAGCAATGACTGCACTAAGGTTTCCAAAACAAAAAACATATACGATGTATAATGCAGTATTCTAAACACATAATATTAACATCATTTCCAATTTCTACATTTTAAAATTTCAGTTTAATATTAGCTATGCTAGCTATTTAGATTAGAGTTTTCAAGTTTTAGATTAGGCTTATTCAATTAGGCTTACTACTATAATAACTAAATCATACCCATAACAATCTTGATACTAGTTGATAGTAATCTCCACCAGCATCATGTAATTTTTATAAAAGCAATATGGTCTGGACATACATCACAGACCACTGGGGGCCCTGGACCCCAGGTTTTGTACCAGGAGTTTAGAGAGTAACTCAGATTGCTTTCTGGGTGTCTTGCTGTGCTTGTCAGTTGTTTAGACTGAGGAGCTTAGGTCAGATTCAGCTCTGAGTCAGGATCCAAATCTGGCAGCCGAGCATGCTGTGTCAACATGCCCAGTAAGAGCAGGAGATGTCCAACTCAGCTTCCTTGAGATGGTCAATGCCAAGGCAGTGAAAATATACAGGAGCTGGTGCCCATCCTCACCTTGCAAGAAATTCCCACTGAGTGCATGAGTGCGTGCTATATATTATGGAGTGAGTATTCCCTCTATACATGGGTTGAATACTCACTCCATAATATATAGCTGCAAATTAGCGGGAATCTAGTTAAAAATAGCAGGCTTAGCCATTAACTTGCAAGGTATTTTGGAAAAGTACACACACTATGAAACAGCTACAGTTATTGGGGAGGAATGTAAAATATTTGGAGGAAGAAAACAGAGGAGAAACCAACTTGGTGGGAGAAATCCTTCTAATAAGGTGTGGATTAATGACAGACTGTGCTGTTATATGAAAATAATTCACACAGGGGAACTGTAGGGTACTGCTGAACTGTAGTCACATGCTGAGATAGCTCTGCACAATGCTACAGGTTACAGGTCAGAAGGACAAAAGGAATGACTGCTGTATGAGGATAAAAACTGTGTCATACTGACAATCTCTGCATGTGTTCACACACACAGGAGGTGATGTTTGAAAGTTGGGGGTTTGAATTCTGCCTCCACCCTGTGTATGAGGAGTCTGCATGTTCTCCCCATGCTTTGGGGGTTTCCTCCGGGTACTCCGGTTTCCTCCCTCAGTCCAAAGCCATGCGTTGCAGGCTGACTGGCATTTCCAAATTGTCTGTAGTGAGTGAATGGGTGTGTGAGTGTGTGTGTGAATGTGGCAACCCTGTCCAGGGTGTCCCCCACCTTGCGCCCCAAGTTCCCTGCTCCAGGCCCCCTGTGACCCTGTGTAGGATAAGTGGTACAGAGAATGGATGGGTGGATGCATGGATGGATGGATGGATGGACAGACCTCTTGGTGATGGACCCTTGCCATTTTAAACGTAACTCACCTATCCTCCATTAGAGAACATGCATTTTTTAAATGATTCCTAAATGCAGCACAAATTACCTAGTGCTTATTAAAAAATTTTACTAATAAGATAATGGAGGCTTTTAACAGTTCAGTTCTACTGGTTCATTAAAATGAGAAATAACACAAATGTAAGTGATGGTCACACTGATTGATTTGATTAATAGGCTACTTACAGTATAAATCTAATATCTGCTACTAAATGGTGCCAGAAAATTAGAAAATGTACATTATTAGCTATGACTATAGTCTACAGATGTGTTTGCAAATCTCTGCAAAAAAAAAAAAAAAAAAAAGTGTATAAAAATACTACAAGCAAACTAACTATTGCTGCTGAACTGCTCTTTAGTACTGGAGCCAGGACATGCAGCTGACCAGCTGGCACAGCACTATCCATTTCTGACTCGCTGTTTATTATAAATTATAGACTGTATATGATTTATGGAGTAAACTAATCAACACTGTTAAGATAACTGATTACTTATTTGGGTATTATTTGAATTAATCCATGCATCTTACCTGCTTCAGTTCAAAATAGCCGTGAGATGGCGATAGATGTGTTTCATAGATCACTGTGCATTGCTTGTTTCCATGGAAACCATGACGCCGCGAATCTCAGTGTGGAATATAAACAACAAAAAAAAAGTATAAAATGTAAAATTTATATAAAATTATATTTTTAGTACTTTTACACGCAGAGATTTTAGTAATTTCATTCATAAAGAAGCAGTTTCAGGTTTAAACCCCCTGAAATACTCTTTAACATTTCCAAATGGATGGGTAACATAGCACACATTCAGCGCAGTTGATTATAAACGTGGTAAATAGTATGGTATGCGCATTAATTGCGCTGTAATGATGCTCATAAACGGCCTACGAAGTTATCACTACTATTCCTCTGTATTAATCCACCCCAAAGGTCAAATCAAAATGTAATCTTAGTTACTGGAAGTTGGAGTAGATATGGTTTTATAAGCTAAAAAAATGTAATTTCCTTCTAAATAGCATCTTATCTGAATTATTTTTTAAAAATATAAAAAAATATATTTGAATTATTTAAGTTATAAAGGTATTTTATAGCAATTTTGTTAATATGGCCAGATTGGTTCATGGGGATTGATGATGGTGCTTTAAGGGATTAAATATTAAAATAAAATTTGTGCAAAGCACAGGATGATTTTATTTAGCATATTTCCTCATTTTCCCCTGAAATGAACTCCTGGCTATGTCACTGCTTTTCACTACGCATACACTCCTGGGCAAAAAAATGTGCCAAGCCCAAAATGGCAAAATTATTAAGCTTTTAATGGCCTTAACAACAAATCAGTGGTCAGAAAATGAGCAAGAATTAAACAAATGCTCTCCTGAGAGCTCCTGTGCCACCATTTGCTGGTTTACTTTTGCTGCACTGAACTGTTTGGAGAAAGCTAGAAACAGGGAATTTCACTTACGTAGTCTTCTTGTACACAAAGGTAAAACCATGATAATGATTAAAAATGTTTGATGTAAAATTCAAACTAAAACATGTCTGGATGTAAAAATTTTTTTCCCAAAAACATCTTTTGGGATGTTTTTTTTTTTTTTTCCTGAAAAGATTAGTCATTTTTTGGTTATCTGCCACACCTGATCAGCCCATCAAGGGCTTGAAAACAAGCTCATAAATGGAACCAGGATTGATAGAGCAGGGAGAGATCTACAGTATTTGTTTAACCCTTGCTAATTTCCTGACCAATGATTTGTTGTTAACACCATTAAAAACTTCATGTTTTGCCATTTTGGGCTTGGTCCATTTTTTGCCCAGGAGTGTACACTTTGGCAACCTGTCTCATTTCTGTCTCCAAAGGCAATAAAAATCCTGTTTTTTCAAAGGGGCTATTCATTAACTACAGGCCTTCAAACTTTCTCGGCTGGCCTAACTTGCTATTTCTGTCCATGTGCGAGTTTGCAGTGCCCCTCAATGCTGACAGACAGACAGCTGAAGTTGCCAATCATTCAGTAAGAACTGCTATCATGAAGCGCTGGAGGACAGAAATAGACCTCAGTGCCTCCTGTGCGCTCCAGCCGAGTGAACAACCTACAGCCTCTCCCCAAAAAACTCACCATGGTTATTAAAGTGTTTCTGGCCTCTTCCTCAGGATCGACGGCGGTAAGTCAGCCTGAGTTTTATTGGTAGGCCATACTGTGCTTAGGTGTTGGCTATAGATCTAGTATTAATATAGACTAGTGATGTAACTTATTGCTGATAAATCGGACTACTTATAGCGGCAGGCTGCAAGTTCAGTGGTCTCTATGAGTATAAACTGCGAATAAAATTAAGCTTTAGTCTATATTAATTATTCTGAAAGAGTTGAGGCCACAGTGCAGTTCTTAGCCCTCCACCAGTTTCCTTATATATCTGTGCAGTCAGAGCTGGATCACATACCAACCCTGCAGAAACACTTAGCAACACACAGAACCTGCTAGAACACACAAGACATACTATTCAATCAAAAAAAGACATTTTTATATTAACTATTAGGCTGCTTTCAGACTGTGCATTTCTTTCCCTCAGCATTTTGTATGCCACTATTTGGGCCTATGCCCTGCTCGTTATTTAACCTTATATTTAACACTATATATAATGGATTTTTACATATTTATAAATATTAGTAATCAATACTGATGGAGAAGTATAAAAATGTTAATCAGATACAGTTAATGTATGAGAGTGCTGAGTTGCTATTAGCCTATGTCATAAATTTTGTGTGCTGGTCATAAAGTCCATGTAGGCAATGTTATGCACCTCCTCTCTCTCTCTCTCTCTCTCTCTCTCTCTCTCTCTCTATATATATATATATATATATATATATATATATATATAT
>CM074994.1:7135902-7153842 GCA_037576825.1 Pangasius krempfi | reverse complement strand
TGTATATATTTATATAATTTCTATTTACACCCACACACACAAACAAATATATAAATAGATATATATATATATAAATATATATATATATATATATATATATATATATATATATATATATATATATATATATATGTATATATATGTACTGTATATAGTGCCCATTCCCTCATTAGATGGAAACCATTGGAAGAAAAAAGAAAAAAATATCAACCTTGTGTTCATTTGTTCTTGAGCAGACATGGTTAAGGTCCTGATACAGTATAACTTTGTGATGAAACAGGTTGCTATATTACTTTAAACCAGACATGCACAATAACATACCATCCAGAGGTATGTTTGAATCCATTTGACATTTAGTCAGTCATTTAGAAATTCATTTCAAACCAGGTCCTTACAGCAAACATACATGACTTCCTTCATAATCACAAACTCGTTCACTAGCACACGGCATTAATTAAAACTTTATACCTTAAAATAAATAAACTTTCCACCATTACAGGAGTTATGAAATAACAGAAGTTTGGGATAAACACCACGCCTGAAGCTCCACCGTCAACCTAGTTAACGTCCTCTAAATTCCCATCTCTCTCTTTCTCTACTAGTGAGGAACTTTTGCACCCACCACCTCCCCAGATCTTCTGTTGACCACACTCTTGTAGCTACTTAGAAAGATTTACCCCCATACCCTTGTATTATATTTGTCTATTCAATAATCGGATGACGTGTGAACATTATTTCATAACTAAACTAACATTTGCAGCCTTTTAAAATCTCAAAACTTGATAACTGATTAACTCAACTAAATAACTTTTTTAGGTATCAAATGTTAGTATTGTTAATAAAGATCTGTTTTGTGCTGCAGGAGGGAGAAGAGGCTGAGGACTGAGGATGGGACACTGAGGATCAGGACAATTAAGGTATGTGCTGCTCTCCACTCCTATCACTAGATGGAGTAATAGGGTATTTATTTAAATTTATTTTATACCTATATCTATATATATATATATATAATATATATAATATATATATATATATATATATATATATATATATATATATATATATATATAATTCTTTAAGTATGAATTGGTATTCATGGTATTTTTAAAAAAAAGTAATTTTGTTAACCAGCTTGATAATATGAGCTTACCTTATTTTTTAAAAATTCATTTTCATATACTGTATGTTCATAGGCTCCACTGCTATAGTTAACCAGCTAGTTATCATGAACTAGCCAGATTTCAGAGAGGATTTTTACACTATATTTGAGTATTTTAATGATTCACTGATAATGTCAGCTAGGTAGTTTTTCCAAACTATTCTGATAGTATTTCTGAGAGGATTTTAAAATAATATTTATGTTTATCATTTTCACTGCTCATGCTAGGCAGCTAGTTATTATGAACTAACCTGATAGAATTTCTGAGAGGATTTTAAAATCATATTCATACAGGTTCATTTATTTCACTGATATCTGAACCAGCTAGTTATTATGATCTAACCTGATAGAAATTATACTCATATATCTGTTCATATGCTTCACTGTTAATGTTAGCCATCTAGTTATCATGAAGTAACCTGATAGAATTTCTGAGAGGATTTTTGAGTCATTTATAAACTGTATGTTAATATGTTTCAATGGTAATATTATTGGACAGCTAGGTATTATAAGTAACCTGAATTTATGAGACTAATAATTGTGCTATTATGTGATTATTTTCAGTTCTAATGCTAGGCAACTAGTTCACCTATCATGAACTCTGAGAGGTTTTTTACATAAATTCTGAAAGAATCTTTCTTATACAGAGGAATGTGAAATGAATATGAATATGATAGTCATTAGCCAGGGGATTAGTCATATTCAAGAATGTTTATAATCTCCACTGCTAATGCTAGCTAGAGCTAATGTAAGTTAAGAAATACACTTCTCAGCATGAACTGAATTCACCAAGCAGTATATCATCTGTACTACGAAGTAATCGTTTCTACTATTATCCATTGCAGCTTACAAAAGAGAAAATAACCACATTTCTGTTGATGTGTTAGATTTTTAGTTTCACAGATATTGACTCCCACCCACCGTGACATCCTCTGTTTGAAGACCATGAAGATGTTTAGCGCAGGACATTTTCCACACAATGGTCCTGGAGTGCGTGTTCACATGGACACTTTCTGGAACTTAGACATGAGCATCAAGCCACCAAACTTGAATGAAACTGCTGTTTCCCTTCCTCTTTAGCTACCTTTAGTCTTTTTTTTACTATGACGAATTCAAAGGAAGGAGCTTTTGTAATATCTAAAGGTTTAACGGTTTGGCATATGTGCTGTGGCATTGCTCATCTCAGTGCCATTTTGCATGTTTTATGTTTAGAAGAATTTAATACTGTTTTAGAAGATGGTACTAATAATCTTGCAGTCTGTTATAGTTCTATACCATAATCAGTAGTGTGTAACTGCAACCCGGCGAGCCGACAGTGTGAAGGCTGGAAGTAAATAAATCATTACTTGTGGTTTTATAATCATGCAGTTATGTATATAAGGAAAAAAAAAAAGTCAGTACAGCATAACTTTATGAAAGACAACATTAATAGGAACATTGATATTGTTGTATCATTTCTGTACTTCATGAGGCTTGGTTTGCAAGGCTTCAGCTAGATGTCACTAATAAGGTCTATTTTCCAGAATATCATACATGTTAAATTATTCTTGAATGTGCAGAATATCCAAATATTTTGTCCAAACCTAGTCTTAATCTTTGTTTGGAAAAAAACCCCCCACAATATTCTATTATTAACAGCCGCCTCTCTCTCTCTATCTCCACCTCCATTTGATCTAGGGTGTAAGTTCTGGCTGTAGGCTGCTGTAGTCATGTATGAACTGAAAAGCACTTTTGTTTAACATGAATCGATGAAAATAACTGAATGCCATTAAAATGTATGTGGCATAAGATGCTGTCTGCTTCATTATGTACTACATATTTAAAACTCCCCACAAATGAAAGGGTTTTCTTTCTTTCTTTCTTTCTTTCTTTCTTTCTAACCATACATTCGAGTGTATTGTATGTCGGAATCAATCATCACGTTTATTGACATCTAGTTTAAACTGTCACTGGAAGGCTCTAAATATGGAAAACATACTGTTGATAATATTTTCTATTTCTGCAGACATTTGGTCAAACCCTTTTTCTTTTCCCGATATCAATACTGGAACTTTGAGAATCAGCTGATATTGACACCTGTGCAATATCGTTCTCTTTAAAAACTACTAAGCTTTCATTTTTTTCCCCCTGAAGCACTTCACAGTTAAACTCTTCCGCAAAAAAATCACTTACATTGTGAATAATATAATAAATATAATGCAAACAATCCTAACAAAAGAAAAAACAGTCAAGTTCAGGTGCAAAAATAAATTACTTTCCCAAATACAATTCCAGTCTTTGCCATTTGTTACAGGATCTATGTTTTCTCCAATTTTCGATCCACCATTTTTTTTTTTTTACTGGTATCAACCCGAGACAGATGCTTGGTATTGGATTGGTGCCATTTCTAGTTTTTTGCTTAATTTTAAAACATTAACCTAGTAACACTTGGTTTTCTGGTCCTTGCATCTGCTGTCTCTTCAGTCAGTACCACTGCTTGACATCAAACTTCACCATGCTAGTACTGACAGTGACGCCTGCGGGTGCTGTTCTGCCAGCAACTCTATTCGCATTACGTAATGTCCCCTAAGAGTCCTGCCAATGATACCACTGGGAGTTCCAGACAGTGGGTGATGACTGGTCACAGCCTACAGAGATCACCTGGAAGCATCATGTTAGACCAAAAATTGCTACTCAAGGAAATACACCGGGTCTCATCTCTTCACCTTCTTTTGTGTCCCCAGTCCTCCGTTCATTAGATTTACCTGTTTGTAGTGTTTGTGTTTTTAGTTTTCCTTTATGGATTTGTCTTTTTCAGTAACCATGTCTACCCATAGCAAAAATCATCTCTTAATCACTGTATGACGATGCCAATGTACAAAGTAGTGCCCAAGCCTTAAATCAATAATTTAAGCCAATAATTAAGTAAAATTTAATTATTATAAAAAAAGTGTAGTAATAAGGGTATACAGTTGAGGTTAAAAGTTTACATCCCCCTTTCAGACTCTGCAAAATGTTAATTATTTTACCAAAATAAGAGGGATCATACAAAATGCATGTTATTGTTTATTTAGTGCTGACCTGAATAAGCTATTTCACATAAAAGACGTTTACATATAGTCCACAAGAGAAAATAACATTTGAATTTATAAAAATGACCCTGTTCAAAAGTTTACATCCACTTGATTCTTAATACTGTGTTGTTTGTTTTATTTTTTGAAAACTTTTTGAATTTAAAGATCAGGGTAATGCATCATTTTTTCTTCTGGAGCATCAGTGAGCGTCTGAACCTTCTGTAATATTTGCATATATCATTCTGAAGAACAGTAGACAATTTAACTGTTCAGGACAAACAAGGGACTCAGGAACAACTATCACTGAACAAAAAAACACAGCTGGGGATCATTCAGGTAACAACACAGTATTAAGAATCAAGTGGATGTAAACTTTTGAACAGGGTCATTTTGATAAATTCAGCTATTATTTTCTCTTGTGGACTATATGTAAACGTCTTTTATGTGAAATAGCTTATTCAGGGCAGCACTAAATAAACAATAACATGCATTTTGTATGATCCCTCTTATTTTGGTACAATAATTAACATTTTGCAGATTCTGAAAGGGGGATGTAAACTGGAAGCTCTGCTGCTTGCAAGGACTCATCCAGTTTTTTTTTCTTCTTTTTTTTGGGGGGGCGTAAGCACTTACTACGACATTTTTCACGAAGAATTTATTTGCTCCTGGCTGGGAGGAGACAGTTGCTCAGGTACATTTGATCAGGGATATGACATGAAGAAGCTTTCTGGAATGAGAATCGATTGGGCAGTGTTATTAATTCCTACAGCAGAGCGGTTCTGGTGGATAGTGGGCAGAGCTGCAAAGAGCTGAATTTGACTCTGATAGGAGATTTAAAGTCCATTAGGGCATTCTTGATCTATGACCTTCCACTCCCTTACCAGTCATTCTTATGCGCTAACATCCAAGCATACTGCTGACCAGACGACTGTTTCTCTTCCTGCATGAAACTGCTGTACCAAAGTTTACCTTTAGATCTGTATAATTCACTTATTTCTGTACCTCAGTTCTGTAGCTCTGGAATTGAGTTACGGTGATCATACTGTACAGAAGAGTGTTCTTATGAGCTTTGCGTCATGCCTAAAAGCCCCTTACCCATGATAACACATGCCCTCTCATGGCTTACTGTGTTTACAGAATGGTGACAAAAACAATATAATAGAAAAAAAAAATTAGCCTTTAATAAATAATGTAATTTATTGTTAATAATATTCGCAATAAACAATTCTTTTGCCAAGCATTGTAATCTGTTACAGCAAGCTCTGGTTGCTAAGCAACATAACAGGCAAAGATTTGGATATTAGGTGTAATGGATTTATTGGTTTAAACCCTGGAGCATTAATACAGAATTTGATTACAGTATTCACAGATGTGCATATATTAAGGATTTTAAAATGGCTTTGACTGCAGCTCAGCCAATCAGATTTTAGAACCGAGACTATCCATTTTATACAAGCCCTTTTCTAACTTCCTAAATAAGTCTTGTATTCCCCAGGTTTGATGATGGTGGTGATCCCAGTGTTGGGAAAATTTAAACTCTGTGTTTTTAATGCCCATATATAATTTGATCTTATGATGTTCAGTTTTATGTCTAGCTGTATTCAACTTTACTCATTTAGTCTGACAATAGTAAAACCCTGTGGAAATGAGACAAAACAGGTTTTTTAAAGCGTGAATTAGCTCATTTGCCATATGTACTGCTATAAAAAACACTAGCTGATTTATCGTTAACAGAATTTCAAAACTCTATTAAAATCCTGGGAAATAAAACCATACATGAAAGAGAGAGCTTTTTTTATTGCTCATCTTACAAATTCTCCTCAACAAGTGCCCCCATTAACATTAATGTGTGTTATATCACTGCACTGTGGATACTAGGCAGGGCTCTCTTCTGACAGAGGTTTTGAATAAATTTGTGCATTCTGGCAAGTGAAGTTAACAATCAGTAACCCAGGCCGTGATTTGTGGGACTATGTGTCAGATATTTCACTGGGGGAGAGTCAGAAATCCATGGCCCCATTCTTAGACAGTAGATCAGCACATGTGGGCAGCTAATATGTCATTTCTCAAATAAAATGCATGGGTTGCATAAAAAAACACTTTTTTTTTTACTTACTTCTCTCAATTTTATTTTAACACATAAAAATTTTTGGTATTCCTTTCTGTGATTATGAGGATATTTGATTTATCTCTATTTTATACTGCTACTATGCCTACAAGTAAACATAAGTCCAACCATAATCTCAACAACTAAATATAACAGATAAAAACAATAATTAATAAAAAAAACTAACTGTTGCCATGTTTTTGTGTTACTGTACTGAACATGATATTTTAAAGTAGTCCGTGTGTGTAGCTAGCTAGGGCTCACACATTAGCACCACATTGCCAAGCTTAGAAGGTAGGTTTTTCTTCCATGAAGCCAAGTAGTCAGATCTGAAGCTTGTGGGTATGAGCGAGCAGATATGATGATATGATATCAAGCTCAAAGGTGAAAGACCACATTCATTAATATGAACATGCCTTGCTGAGTGATGCATTTACATTCATTCATCCTTAGTAACTGCCTGGTCAGGGTCACTGTGGTTTAAATTAGGCTGTCAATTTGTTTTATATTTTGGGAAATAGAACCAACTAAATTGTTAGATTTGTATCATGGGCAGGTACAAACAAAAGTACCTGGGTTTTTCTTTTCTTTTTTTTTTTTTTTTTACCTTGGTTGACAGCAATTCTGAACTGGAGTGTTATAGCTGAGGTTGAGGAACTCTCACAGCCAGAATTCACAGACCATGCTGACATTGCTAGCATTTCTACCTGTGGGTTTTTAGCTCAGGGTCAGAGTAGTAGGGTTCATATTTTAACTTAAAAAACAAAAAAACAAACCCCCACCTGGTTTAGCCTACACCCAAACTACAGATACAGTTACAGGTACATATTGTGGCATTGTGTTACACCCCATTAGAAGGCTACAAAGTACTAAAAGTACAAAATTCTAAACAGACATGCTTCAATATTTTTAAGAAATTCAGGATTGTGTTTACATTTTATGAACATTATACATATTGAAGGGCATTTTAAAATGTCTCTGGACTGGCCTAAAAGTTAAAATGTGTAGCTGGATGAAATTTTAAGCAACTCAGGAGTGAAAATATTCTGAAGTACATGCTAACAATGTCAGACGGCAACAATTTATTAAAAAGAATATTGCTCCAGGAACAACAGTTCACTGTAGGGGTATGTGGTCCCCACAAAGAGAGTAAAACAAAGTACATTGATGAAAGCTATACACTGCACAGGATTGTACTCTGTTCCTCAGTTTTCTCTGCTCAAGGCAAAAGGCCTCTGGTGTAAATCAGAGCAGGTTAAATGTGCGTCAGCTTCCTGGAGCAAGATTGCTCACAAAGCTTTTCATTAAGCTTTGGCAAGCCATAGATCGTTTAGATTAAGTGTTATCCGTTGCACTTTAAGGCTAGCTCCAGGCCTTGCGCCATCCAAACTGAGACTTGGCAATCAAATATAAAATATAGCAACATAGTGATAGGGGTTTTAGGTATTTGACTCATCATATTGTGAGCTGGATGTCCTTCAGTCCTTTCAGAAGAAATGGTTTCTACCTCCTTTTTACCACCACTGTACAGGAGCATCCTGTGTGGACAGTGTTGCTAACATTTATCAGAGGAAAGTCAAAACATGGCTAGAATTCACCAGAATTTGTTATGGACTAATCTGCATATTAATTTGATCATAATGATCATTTTTTGTCGTCGCTGGTCATGGCACCATAAACTAACTATTGACATACAGTATTTACAAAATACTGATTAAGGATGGAATAAGTCCCTTTTATTTCTTGTAAATATCACCAAGAAGAGAACTTAAAGCAAAGAACAAAAAAAAAAAGAGTGATCCCACTATTCAGTGTTACCCAGAAGAGTGTAGGTTCACTTTTGAGTCTGGTTGCACTCTGGTTTCTTCCTCATGTCATCTCAGTGTGTTTTTCTTTGTCATTGTTGCCTCTGCTTTGCTCATTAGGGATCTAAATCTGCATCTGGATTTCCGTAAAGCTGCTTTTTGAAAATATATACTGCTAACGGTGCTATACAAATAAACTTGAATGGGATGCATCTGATTTATGTGATTATATGATGGTGTTGGGCTTTATGATGCTTCTTGATCTCTGTTTGGTGAGGGCAGAGACTGTGCATCTGAAAAATGAGTCAGTACACTTGCTATTAAGCACTCGTCTCTTCTTTGTTGGGACCGGATGGCCCTGACATGACGAACAGAATATTGTCAGATTTATAAATGTTACCCAATCCAAATCCACTCATTATTTGCCACTCGGTAAGGTCTGTTGAGTTATGCCCAATTCCTGTCTGCAGAAAGGTAATGAAACCGAATTTCTTCAGAGTCGTTGCATATTCACACATTCCAGAATGTGTCCTGCTCAAAGAACTCAATTGAATTCAATGTAATTTGTGTAGCACTTTTAACAATAGAGCTTGTCACAAAGCAACTTAGAAATCCAGATGCAGATTTAAATCCCTAATGAGCAAGCCAGATGTGAATATGGCAAGGAAACTAGGCACTCCCTAAGAGGACATGAAAAATCTTCTGGCTTACAGTATACAGCTGAAGAAGCAGCAAACAGCTTTTTTTTAGTTGCATTTCAAGTCTGTAATCATGCTATGTTTTTTCTGAAGCATGTAAAGAGAAAAGTTGTGCTTGCTGTTGGCCAGCTCTTTCCTTCAAACCCCAGAAAATTGTTCTGTTGTTTGTCTCTTTGTGTAACTGATTGTACAGTGTTTGCTTAGTCTATTCACTTCTAGCTTCTCCGAAGGCATTTTTAAAAATCGAGAAATCCACCTCACTCATGCTTATTACACTCATTATTGTATTACACATGTGCCTTCTCAAACACTGCTGATGATCTGTTATGGATGTGTCAGCCAAGCAGGCCTAAACAATTGAGCCTCAATGCACATGAAAAATAGAGAGCGTTTCACTAATTGTAAAACCTGATACGCTGTCAGCAGTAGGCTGTGTGAATCTATTATGCGGACTATAAAGAAATCAGCCCAAGCCTCACTTCTTCATAAGCCTTATGCTAAAATGCTTTACATTTTTTTTCACATCAATCTACACTCCATATCCCATAATGACAAAGGAAAAATCCAGATCAGTGCAACACATGTGAAAGCATGAAAACATGAAATTTCAATTTTTTTTTTGCAAATACCAAGTGGGCTTTCGTGTGTCTTGCACTAAGGAGAGGCTTCCGTCTGGCCCCTCTGCCATAAAGCCCAGATCAGTGGAGTGTTGCAATGATGGTTGACCTTCTGCAAGTTTCTCCCATCTCCACACATGATCTCTGGAGCTCAACCAGTGTGACCATCAGGTTCTTGGTCACCTCTCTTAACAAGGTCCTTCTCCCTGATTGCACAGTTAAGCTGGGCGGCCACCTCTAGGAAGAGTCCTGGTTGTTCCAAACTTCTTCCATTTAAGAATTACGAATGCCATTGTGCTCTAGGGAACAATTTTTTTTTGTACCCTTCCCCAAATCGGTGCCTCGACACAATCCTGTCTCTGAGCTCTGCAGTTTCTTTGACCTCATGGCTTTGTTTTTGCTCTGATATGCATTTTCAGCTGTTAGACCTTATATAGACAGGTGTGTGCCTCTCCAAATCATGTCTAATCAATTGAACTTGCCACAGGTGGACCCTAATCAAAGTGTAGAAACTCGAAAAAGACCTGATGGGATGAGAAAAAGAGAAATGGGATGCACTTGCACTAAATTTCAAGTGTCATAGCAAAGGGTCTGAATGCTTATGTCAGTGTGATATTTCAGTTTTTTCTTTTTTAGTAAAGAGAGGGAGGGCCCAGCCCTGTAAGGTGTATACCCTGTATACATCAGCCAGCCCTGAGACTGAAAAAAAAAATACTACATGGGCATCACACCAACTTGTACTACAAGTTGTGGACATCTGACCATCACACCCATATGTGGTTCTTCCCCTAACTGTTGCCTCAAAGTACACAATTATAGGACATTGTAGGACATCTTTGTATGCTGAAGCATTACAATTTCCCTTCACTGGAACTAAGGGGCCTAAACTTGTTCCAGAATGACAATGCCCTTGTTCACAAAGTGAGGTCCATAAAGACATGGTTTGCCAAAGTTTGTGTGGAAGAATTCGAGTGGCCTCCACAGAGCCCTGACCTCATAACCCCACTGAACATGTGTGGATGTGGGAATTTGCCCATTTAGCCACAAGTGCATTAGTGAGGTCAGGCACTGATGTTGGGTGAGAAGACCTGGTGCACAGAGAGGGTTCAAGTTCATCCAAAGGGCTTTCCAGAAGAGTGGATTATTATAACAGCAAAGGGGGATTCAATCTGAAATGGTATGGCTAAAAAACAAATATGGGTGCAATGGTGAGGTGTCCACAAACGTTTGGCCATATAGTGTATGAACTAAATTTTTCTGAATAGTATCTTTTTCCAATTTTTTCACTTAATTTTCTGTGGTCATCCCCTAAACATGTCTTTCTTCAACATTGCACTGCCTAAACAATATATATGTAACAGAGCATTGATACGCAGTGCTACTCATCACTGTCACTCACTCTTGCATCAGCAACAGCACACTTTGGTGCAGGAGCTATCAGCAGTAAGGTTTTGAAAGTGCTGGCCTTGGCTTTTGTAGCAGCACCATGCCTGTAAAGCATCTAAGCTGCATTAAAGTTTACACAGTCAAGGAGAATTTCTTACTGAGACTATTAGTCTTGATGACAGTTTCATGTCTCTGTCCTACTCTCTCATTATATGCAATCTTATTCATTCTTACAGTGACTCAGTGTGACAGTCAAATTATTATAATGCTCTATCATATACATTAAAAACATAAGTTGTTTAAAAAGCACTAGAGAAAATCCACAAAGGCAGCCAGTATTATGAGGCTGGGAGGCTAAAAATCGTTTCTTAGTTACCTTAGAGACTGGTAAATTACTCTGTAAAAATGACTCTTCAGACGAGTTAATATTATGAATCCTATAAATCTTAGTTTTGTTTTAGTCATCCTGGAGTGATCACAGATCTCTTCCATCCAGTGGGCTACTGCCATGAAATTACGTATAATGTGGCACAATATGGTACATTAATTTCCTTCTATGTTCTTCTATGTTCTCGCACAAAGGGGGGGGGGTGTTGAGCACCCCATCCGGATGGACCTAAGGACACAAATATACTATGGCAATGGAACTATGGATGAGTGTAGAATGCCTCTGCAGAAACCCACATGGTCTGAGGATCCACCAAACCAAGATGAAATGCATACATAGGTGGGAGGCAGGAGGAAGTCAGATCCAAGAGGAGCCAAGCCTGGAGTCAACCCACAGTCTCCAGAACCTTTCCAATGATACAAGCCCCGGCCCAAAGCAGAGAATCAGAACAGTGGTGGCTCAAATGACCCCTAGACAACAAGGAGAAGGAGTGGCTCCATACTGATGAAGAGGCTGATGAAGTTTCAGAAACAATAGGGTGAAATGGACTGTTATTCAAGCAATGGCCATCATCATCTGCCTAGCATCTCTGAGATTTGGCTCGGAGAAAAAGAGAGCAGTGCAGGCCCCCAACACCATGAACAGCAATGTGAATATGATCCATCAGCCCAGGAGCTGAAGAGTCTGAGGTGCCAATTCAAGGTGGCAGGTGGGGAGGAGAGGTAGCTCTCTTAGAGATGCATAGTGTCCTCCAGAAGAGGTTGGTGACTTTGAGAAGAACAGAGTGGCAGTTTCCAGCCTTCCAGTTTCAAGCCCCTGTGTAAGTTATTAATATAGAAACAAAAACATTAGAATAAATTCATCCATATAAACCTGTGATTTTTCTTGCAGCCAGAACTTAATAATTAAGCTAATGTTATTAACTTAATAAACACCTTCTGACAAATCTGATTTTGGTATAATTACATCAATTGTGGAAGTAGTAGCTGTCTTAGTGCAGAGCCTTGAGAGACACAGTTGTTTCTTATGAAAGAAACTTCGATTAAAAAAATTTACTTCACAAACATGAAAAAGGTTCTGTGGTCCTGACTGAATAGAAACTAGATCGACTCTAAAACACTAAAAAACTCTGTACAGTAAAAAAAATCAAGTTGAAAAATTTAAATATCACAAATCCTTTAGGCAGATGGCTTTGTGAAAGTGTAGGTAGTGCCATTTTATTTCGGTACCATTTTTCTGTTGCTTTTAATGCCATGAGCTATGCAAGGCTATATTGTCGCCATAACTTTTCTCTAATTTCCCTATGGCCATGGCAGTACAACAATCTCTTTTTCAGTTCATCTTCCATCAAATTGGCAGCTGATGAATAAATTAGGCATACCTCCAGTAGGTTGCACAGCGTGGCCGTGATATGAGACGGCTGTTACTTGACCCTGCTGTTTATGTTTTCTTTTCAGCCCAGTGTTAGCTTTCCTTTGACACTCACTTTGCTAAAGGTTTTATGTTGCCTATGACAAGTGGTATTCTGATGTCAATCTCCTCTGTGGGCTGGCATGAGGTATGTGGTATGTTTTTCAAAGCAGTCTGCATCTTTCCATTAACTACTGTTTTTTTTTTTTTTTGTTCATGTTGCATCTTTCTCATGTCTACCCCTGAATTACTTTTATGCTTTTATGCACCTGAAGATTGGTTCTCTTTGAAAATATCAGCATGATTTTTGAATTATTAAAATGATCTCGCTGTGTTTTCTATTATTGATTTGTATATATAATTATAATTCTTTTTTTTGTTGAATTGCCAAATCTGAAGGTGTGGTTAAATTTTCTATAACAGGAGCTCAAACAGTAGTTCTGGTGGTAGTTTATTAGTTTATTATTTAGTTTATTAATGTGTTCATTCTAATACATTTGGGTTTCTATAGTAACAGCTCATTCACAACGACTCGCAGGGAAGACACTCCACATAATCTAAAGCTAATAATAGATGGATTTTTAAAAATGTTAAAAATTTAAAAATATAACGCAAGTGATAACAGAAACTAACTTGTCTCCGTAATGGATGTTCCGTAACATTAAATGTAACTATAAAAATATAAAAAGTGCGATTTATTGTTGATTAATTCATTACAAATTGGCAAATCTCTGTAGCATAAGAGGAATAAAACTTTAGGAGGGTATGTTTTTATCGAAATGCTTCATTTAACAAAAAAAAACAAAGCATCTTTGTTGATCTATCATCTGTGCGATTGAGCTAGTATTAACTGGAAACTTGTCGGAACTGGTTTCCCATCCAAGGTGAACTATCTGACCTTTTGCGAAACGTTTCAGGGAGAGGTTTCGGATCCACTACCGCCTTGAATGAATGAATGTTGAGCATGTCAGTTCATTACCAAATGAGTGCATTTATTATTAATATTTTCTTCAAAAGCTCTTCAGCGTCTTAATTGATGTTAAGTGTGGTGCCTTAATTCTTGATACAGGAGAAGATCTATAGTAGTTAGTTGTGTCATTTACACTGTTGCCCCATTCCCATATTAAGGCTATGGTTTTTGATTGCCTTTAAACTGTTCTCTTATGCTTTTAGCTCCAACCAATGCAATTTTTTGAAAATAACATTAAAAAAAACCCATCTGCACTAAAATGAAGCAGGATGAAGTAACTGTGAGGGCATGGCTCCCAGGTGAATGTAACTGACATGTAGTCACATGACTAGTGTACTAGATAATAATTGTTACATGCTACAGCATGGGAATAGTCAATATTGCACAGTATGGACAGGTACAGTATATAAGTCTGCCTTTTGGGAAACAGCCAGTGGGAACCGGGTAGGTGGGGTCTGGGGATGCAAATTTGCTGAAGGAGCTCTTATTGGTTCGGGTGAAACCTGATGACAGAAGAGAAGGCTTTAATACTTTATAAAGCTCTCGCTTGATTCTCACACAGTGGGAAAAGCAGCAGGATACTTCAGCTGGTGCAGGAGAGAAAGCCCGTGCAGAAGATTACTGCTTCACCATGAGTGAGGTAGGCTCACTGCTCTGCGTCAATTAATGTCGGTTATATAACAATCAGGAGGTTATTCCTGTAATTAGGTTTAAAAACTAGAGATTTGCAATATTATTTTAATGGCAACATCTAATCATATACTACAGTATTATATATGACGCTATAGTATTATTGTTATTAGATATGTATGGCAGTTACTAATCTGTTTTAGATTAGTTTTATGAATATCTGTTTTGCAGCTTTTTTCCCCATGAGACCTAAATATAGTGTGGATTATTCACTATACTATACTATACTATACTGTACTGTACTGTACTGTACTATATTTATTTTACTAGACTATCAGAAAAAAGGCTACTAAACTGTACCATTTCTTGTCTCTGAAGACAAATTATTATTATTATTATTATTATTAGTAGTAGTAGTAGTAGTATGAATAATAATAATAATAATAATAATAATAATAATAATAATAATAATAATAATAATCCTCAAGGGTATCACCTTTGGTACCTTTATTCTTTTACCTAGATAGGTGCATGTGTAACTTTAGTCTAAAACTAATTGATGTCCATTTATGTACCTTACATCATAAAGGTACACTGCATCCCCATTTCCAGGTGGAAAGATAGCTTTTAAGCATATAGGTGAAAAAAAAAGATAAAGGCACCACATCAGGGACAAGAGCGAGAGTGGATTGTAAATCAAACTTTACTGACGAACAAATAAATGATGCTGTTTTGTACTGACATTGTGGAATTATTTCCCGTGCTTTCTGGTGATTGGTTGTGATTTTTTTTTTCATATCTGTGGGTATATATGGGTATTAAGAACCTGTCTGGCCAAGTGAATTTGGAGCATTATTTATTTGTTGGTTTGTTTATTATTATTATTATTATTATTATTATTATTATTATTATTATTATTTAGAAATTCAATCAATTGCACAAAATGAGATTTGGTTGCATAAGTTATTCTAATCACATATCACATATCACAGCCATGGGCTCTGGCTTCAGCTCCACCCTGACCAGGATAAGCAGTGACTGAACATGCTGCGATTGCAACACAAACCACTGAATCATATATACACTGATGACTCCATTACTAGATTTTCTAATAAATAGAACTGTATTATTGTCTTAATTCCAATTTACTACCATAGCTGGTAACTGATTGAAACTGTAAACCTATAGGGTACTATTAATAGGGTATTAATAATATATCAATAGGGTACTATTGAAACTATAACCAATAGGGTACTATTACTCAAAAATTAAGAAAAAAGTGGATATTACTCTATATCTAGCAACAAACATTTTCAATCCAAACATTTAATAAAAAGATAATCTGTTCGTGATGCATGCATGTAGTAGCCTAATAATAAAAGAAAGCACATAGTAAAGGCTTTTTATGAAATAAACAGTGGTCGTTTGTTCCTTAAGCAATCCTGTGGTGTAGCGAGTGATGACCCAGTTCTGGCCCACATTTACCACTTTCATATGGTCAATATAACGCCATGGAATGATATCATGCAACTAAATAAATACATTTTTTATATGTATTTAAAATACAGCATGCACAGCACATTTTGTTTAAACTGTTGTCAAAAAAAAGAAAAGGAAAAATCTATAGGGGCAGCTCACAGTGAGCCTCGGCTCATCACGTTGTCAGCGTGTGTACACGTCTGTTAGGCTATAGGGTTTGAAAATTCCACCGCGCCAGTGGCGTTTAAATGTCACTAAATGCAGCGCTTTAATTTATGACCACCGAGTGCAAGCACAAAAAAAATTCATACACGCTGAACCAAAATTACAACAGCAAATTACTGATGCTGGCAAGAAATTAGAGCCCCTGAGGTTCCCTTTTCAGTCTCAAGGTTTCTTACTCATGTTGTGTCAGAGAGTTTTCCTTGTTATTTTCACCTCTGGCTTGCTCATTAAGGATCTCAATCTAATTCATTCAGATTTCCATAAAGCTATTTTGTGTTATTTTGTTAAAAGTGCTATACAAGCAAAATTTTATAAAAATTGAATTTAACTTATTTTAAATGCTGATAAGAAGAGTATGCAGAAGAACATAAGAAGATATAGCCTAATAGACATTAGGTTCAATCTTGTCTCAAAGGAATAATGGGTCATACTGTGGGTTGGGTATTTGAAAAAATGTTTTTTTCCCCTCAAATTTTTTAAAGAAGTTAAGCTTTACAATATATCTCTTTATAATATATATCTTTATTCTCTAACACACGCTTAGTGTTCTCTAAAGGTGTTTGGCCCAGAGGCAGCTAGTGTCTTTGGCCATACTGTGATGATGCAGAAGTTCTGATATGTCTTGGAGGAAGCATGTATTAGCCCTCGTACTCCCTGGCTGATAGATGGAAGTTGCCAATGATGAAACTGGAAGAAAAAAAAAAAAGAAGATAGTACAAAATTGGGTTATTCAATTTTCACTTCCACTAAGACAAAGCGGATCTCCAAATACCAATAAGTCCTTTGCTAAAGCCAATAATGAATATTAAGACATTAATGAATATGAATATGTGATTGCAATTTAAATGCCATATAAATCACATTACAGCCCTCTTTCTCTGTCACTCACACACGCACACATATTGCAGTACGAGGTCTGGGCTGAGAGAGCGCTCTGAAAATAAAATGTGCTTTGTGATTTATTGGTTTTTTTTTTTCCTTCGACTACCAAAGCACAGCCAATAAATTTTTGAGCTCTCTAAACGCGCTTTCTCTTGCCGAGGCGGTGCAATGATGCAAATCTCTAGATTAAAATCAATAAAATAAATTTACAGCTTTATTATATGGTTAAGGCTGTGTTTGGAGGGCAATAACAGAAAATTACAGGCATGGAGTAGTGAAATAGGTTAAAATAATTCATAAGGTGTAAAAACAACAACAACAACAATAAACCCTGTATAAATTCCCAATCAGGAATTTTTTTTTCTGAGTGTTTAAAATACTTTCATAGTTGCTCTGCTTGCATTTAAAAAAAAAAAAATGTTTCTCATAAAATTTTTGGATTTAATGCCAATAAAATGATATTGGATGTGGACCAATACGTTTAATCTGCCTTTATTGCACTGGTACTCTATATATAGATATTTTACTGCACTCCATTTCCCACCAAGCAATTTCACTTCATAATAAAATGAGCACATCATTCTAAAGGCATATATTTTTTTAATAATTTCAGGATGAGTTGTATTAGCTTTGATCTACCTTGTTTAAATCACACAGTTAAACACTGAAAAAAGTCATCACTTGTGTTTCTGGTGTGAATAGAAAGCAAGTGTCTCACCCACTAGTGACAATTCCATCCTCCAGTGTGCGGAATCCTACTGTATTGATTAGAAAAGCCAGATTCCTCTTTTTTTTTGGCCAATTTTGTCACTTGTCAGTGGCTCTTTCTTTTGGTTTATTACAGGCAGAACATTGTTCTGGAAATCAAGGAAACAATGTATTTTTTTTGCATTTTCCCCTGATTTTCTCCCTAATTTAGTCATGGTCAATTCCCAGCCATCAGACATCTCTCCCCTATCACATGACAGCTACCAACCAAGAAGGGCAAAGGCTACCATGTGCTTTTCAAACTGCTGCTCATGCAGTGTCGGGAGGGGGGGGGGGGGGGGGGGGGGGGGCAAAAAACAAAAAAAAAAAAGCAAAAACACACCAAAAAAAAAAAAATTAGAACAACCCCAAAAAACACAAAAA